>VXBI01011921.1:84233-205245 GCA_013397375.1 Toxostoma redivivum
ATTTATTTATAGCTCTTTAGGCAAACTTGCCATTGAAATGAGCCATTTCCAAAGGGATTAAAGTAGACTACCTTCTTTCCCAGCAATCACTTATGCAGTCCATTTCCTAAGGCAGATTCCTGAGGCAATAAAGGCAATCATGATTTACTTTCAGCACTGATACTGGATATTTGACATAAACAACATTCGAGGTACTACCAAGCCATTTATCAATGACATAATACTTTGGTATTACTTGCTCCGGATCGTTTCTGTTCAATAAAATTCTGTTTAATCATTATAAATAGCTATTCTAAAAGTAAACAAATAACTGGAATGGGTGCACTGACATATGCATCATTCACACAGCATCAGCAGTAAATCTACAACAACTGTGTTGTGATTTAATTGCTTTTATTCTTAGAAAATATTATTGTGTGAAAGCTTCCTATTTGAAATATGCACTCCTAAGAATCAGCTCTATGCCAGAAGTACCTTCCTTTATAATTTTCAGTTCATAGCTAGTTAGAATAAAGTTCCCATTTATTTCTGCATGGTGTCAGTTAATGATTTCTGAAACCAAATCACTAATGTGAGGCTCAGCTCTGAGGGAAAAATTGCAGCAGCGTATCTACAAAAACACATGAATGTGCTGTGCATTTTTCACTATATATATTTGAATATTGAATTTATCTATTTATCTTTATATCATTTGCATTAGCCTGATCTCACAATAATTAAGCCTGAGAACTGGATTTTTCCTCTTTGCAAGCTGTAAGGAAACGGCAAAGCCTCACACTGCAGAAAATTCCTGGAAAGCATGGAAGAACCTAGATTACACACTGTCTGACAACAGGAAAGGCATCCTGTTTCTTCAAAAGCCTGCAGACTTTGAGAAAACTAGCAAATTGTCAGGCTGTTGGATTTATTACAATCCTATAACTGGGTTGTGTGCGAAGGACTGAACAAAGATTCTCACACTAAGTGTGTAAGTACTGTCTTAACTCTGCAATTAATAGATTCACTTTGCTCTCAGCTTGTGAGTCTCATTTTCATGCACTACAGCCAGTGTGAGCAAAAAGACTAAAGACTGGCACATTATGGTACATTGAATTTAGCCCGTTAAATTTACATCACTCCCCTCCTTCACATTAAGAAAAATGTCAGATAAGTTTCTTGCATAATGCTTTGCCACTGGCTCTATTTGCTGGTTGTGTGGCTTTAAGGACATTCTTTTGTTTTATGAATGCTCAACATGCACAAATACACCATCATTTAAGAATTCCTGTGGGGGCAAAAAAACCCTGGAGCTCCCTATCATGCCATAAAGACCAATAGAAGCATATTTGAAAAACTCTTTGTTAGGTTCCTTCCATTTAATCTGTTTGGTTTGGACTCCTTCATGCCTTTAAAACTGAATCAACAGCAACTTGTCTGGCATGGGTGGCTTTTCTGCTGTTTTTTTCTCCTTGCACAAACCCAGGAGACAACTGCCCTGGTGCCCTTCTACTGGGCAGATCAAAATTTATACACTTTCTTTGAGACAACCTTGTCCCTCTTACCCTCATAGAATGTATTTTTAATGGTTTAATGATACTGTACTCTAAATTACCTTCTACTCCTAATCTTACTGTAAGTTTTATGGATATTTTCAATTGAAACAAACTACTGAAATCTATATGTCTGCAGGCTTTTAACTGTTCAAGCACTGACATGTCCTTTGGCAAACAGATTTTTGTTTTCATTTTACAAGCCAACAACATAAAAGCCATTGACTAAATGTTGGAGTTCTTTATTTATGTTCCATATGCAAAATAGCATTTGCTGATCATATGGTTGCATTATTTCTAAACACATTATTTCTTACAGCACATAGTTCAAGTCTCTTTAGAGAAAAAGGGAGAGGTATATACTTTGAAGAATGGGATGGCAAATGTTTGATCTTTTAGACTGTAGTATTTGAGTCTGAATATGATGAAGATAACAATGGAAAAGATTAATATGGAAATTATGCCAGCAGTCTGGGCAGGGGAATTTATGAGAATCTGGACCATTCTTTCCTGGAAAATTTACATGAATTAAGCCTTTTTAATTCTACAACTATTTGACTCTAGTTAGTGATAGGATAAATGTCTAAGAATGGTCAAGAAAAAATGTAAACACTTAGACTGAGTTCCCTGCTAGATCTTCAGCTAAGAAGGGAGGTAATTAATACCTGAGAAAATTCATTGCATGCCACTGTGTAGGACTAGAAAAACTCAAAAACTGTTACTTAGAATTCTTTCCTAAGACATTTTGTACAATTTTTGAACCATGCTATCCTATGTGCTTTGTTCATCTGTGGCGTAGAAAAGCTCATATAAATTAGAATCTGAATACTGAATCTAGAAGAAGCTACAGCCTATGGTCCCTAATTATTGGACAGAAGCAAAAGTTCTTACTTATGGGGAAAATACTGCATTTATGCCTATGATTCCACTTCAAAGAGATGGATACAGCTGTGCAGCTGGAGCAAAAGTGAAACTAGAGAGCTGTTCTGGAGGGTATTCTTGGATACATATTTTGCATGTTACTTCTCATTTGCTCACATGGAGAATGATTATGTGCCAATTTGGCACATGCTTCTTCCTCTTCTCTTTTAGCTTGAGTGTTTTGGCCATTCCAGTGCATAGTCATAACCAAGATATTATCCACTCTCCACCTCTGCTGGAACACTGATTCCTTCAAATGGAAATTGGCACTTTGGATAATATACCAGCATACCTTTATACCTACACACATGAAAAGATATCAGAAAGCACCTTTTTTCTTTTTTTCTTTTTTTTTAATTGAAGAAACTAAAATTTTCTAGCGGAGTGCCTATACTGGCTTTCTTATATTCTCATGAGTAAAACAAAAGCAAAATAAAAGGAAGGAAGGATTATCATATAGTGTATCACAGGCAAATTCAGTGTGATAATAGGATAGAATGCCATGGCATTAGGATTGACATAGCCTGCTAATGACACATTTTCTGATACTTATGGTTTCCAAATATATTTTTAACTTTTTAGGTGGTAATGAGACATTTAATAAGCTTTTTCAATTACTATAATTTAGCACAATCAGGACGGAAATTAAAAACACAAATTCCCCATCCCTGGAAATGCTCAATACCAGGCTAAATGGAGCTTTGAGCAATCTGGTTTAGTGGAAGGTGTCCCTGCCCATGACAGGGGTGTTGGAATTGGATGATCTTTAAGGTCCTTTCCAACCAGGCCATTCTACAATTCTACAGTGTATTGAGTGCTTTAATGTCATTCTTTAGAATGACAATTATCTGTTGCCCAAGATTTTGTAATTCTTATAGATATATTGCATCATAATCTGTATTAATAACAGATATGTATAAGGGATATACCAGTGACCAAGTCACATATTTGACACAATGTTCTTAGTGAATATTTGAGAAGTGTGTTTCCATTGCATTTAAATTTGGTTATTTTTTTAAAACTAACTGAATAATTTCTCTTGATGTTAAAAATTCTATAGCCTCAAGTTTTAGACTTCATTGTACACTTATTTAAACTGTAGGACAGAAGAAGTCCATGATTAAACACAAGTTAAGTTAAAAGTACATGAGTTAGGCAAGCCCCAGTTTCAACTTGCAACCATGGACAGCAGTAAGTTGTTGACTCCAGGATACTAGAGGTCATTGCTCTAGGACTTGGACAAAACCAGACCAGAATTAGCAAGGCTTTTTATGAGTTATTTCCTTGAGATTTGTTTTACATCACTTCCCAAATTTTCTCTCCTGCATGATTTAAGACAGACATTTAATAATAGTCTATATTTTGATGTTTGACTTCTCCAGTAGGTAAAAAATATACATTTTTATATTCTTCCTTGTACCTTATATTGATATTGCAAAAAAGGTTTGAAATATGGATGTTGAATAGCAGCCTGAGGAGAAAAAGGTCAATGAAGTTATCCTACAGACCTGCCTACAAAACCCTACCATAATGAAGTGTTTTTCCATATAGGTAACAAATATATGCTATTTGACTGAAAAGCCTGGTCCAGAAAGAATGAAAGAGAGAAAACACCTAGAGCTGTAACCAGTACTTATTCTTTATATACTAAAAAACCTCTAAGGGATAGATTCACGGCTTGAAAACAGACTAACTAATGGCTTTCCAGATATTTTCCTTCATATACCAAGTCAAATGTGATAACTTGGTTACATTTCTATGATATACACCTCCATATTAAAACATTTAGTGTATATTATAACTGCACCCTGAAAAAACATAACAGAGTTACAAGAAAGCAAAAAGTAGAATTTTTCTTGTAAGTAGCAAGGAACTATATTTTTAGAATGAAGATCCTGTCAAATATCATGCTTATTCCATGCAGCCTTTGAAGGATCTGGCCCATTAAGTTTTAAAATGTGGCTTAGTACGGATTTTGTAACTGAATCACTCAGGTTTAGAAATTGTCTGTCATTTCAAAGCATTTTTTGTCTAAAAAAAACAAATACTTTGCAAAATAGATCTTGTTGGTAACTTTAAGGGAGACAGCTCTGTATCACTTATATTTGTAGCATCTTTGGAAGAATGACCTTGTATCTATAAAGATTAAAAGAGTTTTATAATAAAAGAAACCAGAATATAAAAGAAACCCATAGCAAAGTGGCAGTCAACTTTTCTATAACTCTACTGCTACTACATTTATGATTATTTTAGGTCTTTCCTTCATAGTTGTCTCCTGCTTGTTGTATTTACTTTCCTTTCAGAGGCAATAGGAATAAATGGCTCTCCAAAATAAGATCACAGAATACTCTGAGCTGGATGGGACCCACAAGGCTCATCAAGTCCAACACTAAAGTGAGAGGCTCATTTGTGGATTGAACCCACAACCTTGGCATTATTAACACTACACTCTAACCAACTGAGCTAATCTCACATATGCCTAATTTCTTTCAGCTGTTTAATTTAAGAAGGGTTGAACTGTGCACTAGACTATACTCACTGCAAATACATCTAAGACTGAAAACTTAGGAGCTGCTGGTATGTTTATGAAACTTATTCAGTGATTGCTTCGGGTAAATTCCATAAGCAGTCTGGAAGGAGATGGAGCTTTAACTTCCATCCCAATGACAGTTTTTCCTGATGAGTTTCACTCTAATTTTGCTGTAATAGTAACAATATCAGGAACACAATAAAGAAATATTAGCTGTCTCAAAAAAATGAAAATTTTCTTTCTTTTGCTATTGTCCAGCAGTTGGGTTTCCTACAAACTTTTCAGAAGTTCCAGCCTAATAGATGAAATAAGAAAATCCCTTAGCCCATTGTCTTTGTCTTTAGTACTCTAAACTATACGCATACCTCAATATGGGTTTCATCTCCATTTCTGCACACTCAAATTGCCAAAACTAACCTGCAAGATTTGAAAAGTAAGAAATAGGAAAAAACTTACTTGGTCCTCAGCAGAGATAACAGAACAACATTAATGACTGTTATTTTTTAGGAAGTAGAAGCAACAAAGAACTTTAAAACAAATAAATCCCCCCAACCTTTAACTGAAATATGTTTACCTGTTCAACTGTCTTACTGACACTCATTTAATTTAGCTTTGCTACAAGGTACTTATTCTAGACCAGGCTGAATTGCCTAGGATTAGTGTTTGGTTTTCAAAGGTCTGTTGTATATATGGAAGCTTTAAAGACATGTTGATGACAATGTGCTGCAGGTTAGGCATATGAATGAGCAAACAGCTCACATTTCAGGGGCAGGTTTTCTAGAATATGCGTACACAGATATGGAACCAAAAGAAACAATTATGGATACAGCTGGTCACCAGAAAGCATGGTAGATCACTTGTGTCTGCAAATTAAGGGCACTCAAATAAAAATATATGACTGAAAAATTAAGAAAAATTGACACTATTTGGATACTGAGCCTTCTAGGAGAATAAATGACATTTTACCATAGCAATTTAGTTAAAGATAACGAATCTGAAGCTGATAGAAGTCTGTTGCTTAAGGGGATAGATTCTGAACTGATACACTTAGTTGTGCCCATGAATATTTAGCTGTTTATTTTTACTGCTACTAATAGCAAAGGACTGCTGAATTCTTCATGTTCATGTCTTCAGACCATGACAGTCATCTGCAAATACTATCACAATTGGTTGAGATACATGATAGTGTTTTCAATTGTATATTGCTTTCCAGTGAGTTTGTAATCCTAACTTTAATGATCAGGTTGTGCTGGATTATTTAATCAATAGTGACTTTAGGTACCATGGCATGTTCAGAATACTACTAATCTTTACATTATTTTGCTTGGAATGCCATACTTGTACTTCAGTTTCTCTGTGTTCACCTTCCCTTGTCTTCCTTTGCATAAAAAGGAGCTAAATAATTACGGAAATGAGTTAATTTATTTGTGAAAGATAACATCTCTATTGTATTCTCATTGGGATTTGAGGCAGACTGAGTTAATGAGACATGCACTTCAGTCTTGCTTTTCTCCACAGTATCTAAATGGTAGCTATTATAGGTCTGTTTTCTTTTTTCTTCCTTTCTTTTTTAGCAGTCACTCACCTTTGACAGATCTTTTCAATTACGCCCCTTGTCTTTAGAATTCTCCATGTTGCTGTCCATTTGGAAGCTTCATTAATTTTTAAAGTCCTATTTTAACAAGTTTCTTGTTTTTAAAAGAATTAGCTGCCTGAGTAATTGATCCAGCTAACATTAATTCCTGCATTCCCTGACGTCCTTCTGCTACTGACAGGCTACATTGTTTAGCTGTATTTTTTTTTTTTTTACTTGCTTCATATTTTCTTCATCTACTTAAAAATATACCTTCTCTAGGCTTTATAGTTCTCACTATGATCTAAGACAATTTGATACAATTTCTTATGTTAAATTATCAGGTAAGAGACTTAAAACTATTATCTCATACAGAGAAAGTGAATTCCTTGGGTAGTGAACTAATCTGGACAGAAACATATTTACTGTCTTTCTTCACTAATCTTCATTTTGTTCTTCACTAATCTCCAAAAATGTATTAAACAAAGAATGAGAAACAACATCTCTAGGAACTTCAATTGAAGATTAGATTGAGTCCTAAAAAAAAACTCTCTGCATGTGAGTACATTTCATAGCTGCAGTAGCTGTTCACAAGATGTCTTTCATAACTACTAAAATGCTCATCTTTTAGATTTCTTTGTACTTGTTAATGTTGAGTTTAACCACTCTTTGTGTTCTTTAGGGCAAAAAGAGCCCTTTCTAAATAACTATACAGTTCCTGATTATCTAAGATTTAGGTACAACTAATTAGGATAATGGGAGTGTTATGAAGTGGGAAAAGAATCCCACGAAACTGAAGGGTCACTCAGCAAAGAGTGCTGCTGGCTAAAAATTAACATTTTAAAAAATCTGGTTCACTTATTTTATTATGTTTCAGGTTTGTGTGTCTTCACAATTCCTGATTCCTGATGGTACCAGCAACAAAAGGACTGAAGGCAGAACTCAAACTCAGTTTGTTTTTACAAATGCAGCTATCTAAAATTAACGTAATAATTCTCACAAGGAAATCTAATCCCTATTCCACTACAAAGCTGAGCTTACATGTATATACCTTCATAGATCTTTGAGTCACTTTATTCATGTCAGCAGTATTTAAATATACAGAGATGTCTGTCACAAACATGGCCCACATACAAATGATTCAAAAGGCTTATAAAGAGAGTTAGATTTTAGGTACATATTTAAGCATTTTTCCTCTGAGCTCTTACAACTTAGTAGTCTCTCTTTTGAAGAAATCTATTAATCCTCCTGTCTCAGAAGGCTGTAGTGGAAAACCTGTGATCTAAACAGAATATATTGCCTATATATTATTAACTGTAATATAGACAGTTAGTTACTGTAGAAGAACATTGCAATATCTACATAAGAGGAAAAAAAGTCCATTTTCTTTTCCTCTTATTTTATATGGAGCCTGTATGACTAATGTTACTCAGACTACCCAGGTTACCCAAAACAGGGATCAAGAAATAAACAATCAGATCTTTTTCCACTGACAGAATCAATTTCCCATTTACTTTTTGGAAAACTAATTTTCTTCTACAAATTGCCTTTCAATGACTACCTTGGCCCACTAGGATTTCTTCTGAGGCCTGCTATTACATGGTTTTAACTTTGTTCCCTGTGCTATCTGTTTGGGATTTCTGGCAGACGTCACAAGCTAACAGCCAAATGGATCAGAATTTCATAAATATGGAAAGCAAATACTTTGTGCAAGCAGAGATATGTGGCTTTAACATACTGAGATATTTTCTAATCTCTTTTTGCTAGACTCCACCAGTCTTCTGGGGAATCTGGCAGCTCATTTGGGAATACTCCCTTGTGCTGTAGTTAAAAGAGCTTCCTGGAGGCTGAAGTACCAAAATCTGTTTCTCTGCACAATTAAAGCACTTCAAAGGTGAGGGTTTCAGGGGATGATTCCTCTGATACAGAACTAAGGATTGACAAGACAAGTATGAATGTCTACTCTCATTTTCTGCAGTCTGCAGGATGTTGGGTTTCATCCACACTTTAAGAAGATTGTGCTAGGTTGTGCTAAGTTGTAGGAGTGTTTTATGTCTCAATCTGAGGATATCAGTATATCCTCAACATATATAAAAAAGCATATATAGACTTTTCCCATGGTTAGTGTCTTCAAGCCTCGGGATTACTTTTTTGTTTGGTTTCTTGGTTTGATTTGGTTTGGTTTGATTTCCTTCCTCTATTTAAATGCACCTCACTTTAACTTCTGAAAAGTGACTCAATGTTTTTATCTGGAAGATGTTTTGGTACTCAGACCAAGTCACTTTTCAATATTTTTTTAAAATTTTTAAAAATTATTATTATTTTAATTTTTTTTCCCCAAGCAAATTACTGTCTAGAGATTTTTTCAGCTTCCAAATAACTAGTGTAGTTTTGTTTTGGTTTTTTTTTTCACATCTGTCATGACTTCTTCTCCCTTCTCAAATTTATGGACACAAACTCTACACATTTTATCCATATCTTAGGCAAACACTTTTATGAAGCAAGCTGATTGTTCTTGTCTGGTTAATTCCACTCTTCCATTGTATAAACAAGTGTATTTAAAAATCTATCTTATATCTTGTCTGATGTGCTTTTTTTGTTATAAAGAGAGCATGAAAACTGATTTGCTCAGGGCCTATGGAGCTGTCCCAGTTGTTATAGTCTATATTGCTACCCTAGTATTTTTGCCATCATTTGCCAACTTTGTAACACTTGGAAAGAAAGAAGAGTACATTTTCCATGACAAGTTTGTTGGAGAAATCATCTGCCATAATTCTGAATCTTGTTAAGTCAACAAAGTTTTGAAAAGGCTGCAAGAGAAATGTTGCTAATAAAATTTATAACTTGGTTTCCTAGTGCTTCCAAGGATAATCAATAACCATATATGGGCTGGAGGATGACGGCAGTGACCTCCTGACACCTGGGCTGTCCCAGCTTCTGGCTCCCACCTTGGAGCAGACCCCATCCCTCCTCTTCCCTGCTAGTTTATGTTGAATGACATGCTGTTGCTGCCACCTGTATTAATGAAGCTTTACACAAAAATAAGTGCAAAATGCTTTGTGCTACAATCAAATGTAATTCAGTGTAGAGTATTTCTTCATCTATTATAATAAAAACACCTAAAAATGTATAGAATATTCTGTTATTTTGCAATCATAAACATTTTGAAACAAACCAAACAAGCACAAACATGATACTCTGCATTCTTTTTAGTTAATATTTTTCTTTGCAATTCTTAATGTTTTCCTGTTAAATTAATTGAAAAAAAAATATAATATTTCTTTTGTAGAAAAATGTATACTTCTAGAAGGCTGTGCATTGCACCTAACTTTAAAAAAACCCACAATTAATTTTAATGCCCACAGCAGGTGCATCAGTTTGTCAAGCAGAATTTTTGTCATTTGAACTGAGCCCACTGCAGTGGAGAGCAGTGATTTTGTGAGGTAGCAAGGACAGTCAAAAGATAAGTAAAAGCAGCCAGAGCAAATGATACATATTCTAGAGTGACAGCAGCCAAGGACTGTGTGGATCCTGTTCATTTCAAAACTGTAGTTAGAGGGGACTTAATTCTGAATAGTTCTATTTGTTGACATTTGCAAGAGAATGAGTAGGTTGCAAATTTATTGTCACTCATCTATAAAACTATAGCGTTTTGAAAATAAATAATGTTAAATGTGTCATGTCTAAATGGTTCTACAACCTCTGTTTTAATAAAAATATTATTTATGGAAATGACCCAGTGTTCCCTAAATTCTAACAGACTGTTTGCTCACTAGTTCAAGATGATGCTTTTCTTATAACATTTCTGCAAACAGATTTAGTTTCTTTTTTAATCTGCTATTTCTATGTTCTCTCTTCTCATATGCACTCATGGATCTATTGCATTTCTCCTGCTCAGAACTTCCATGCATTTCACTCCTGATCTCAGGCTCAAAAATATTTTTAAATACCATACCCAGAACTGGCCCTGCAGTTTGTCTTCCTCTACAGCCAGCAAATAACACTTTATATTTTCTATCTCTGAATAAATCAGGTTTATACTGTGCATTCTGGAATTTACATTCGAAACAGGGAGAATTATCTTTGGAGAGCTGAGAAAAAATGGAAGAGGTCTTGAGTGATCCAATTCACATTAGCCTCTGAACTATTTCTGAAATACTCCAGATGTAGGGAAGCTCAAAGATACTGAAATGAATCCTCATCTCCATTGCTTGTGTTCTCTCAAGAAAAGCAGCAAAAAAAACCTCAAGAGCACACATCTTTTCTGAACAGAATAGAAAGTGCTATGAATAAAAATATTTGTGACAGACATGGACTCGAAGCCTAAAGCATGGAAAGAATATTTGATCTATACATTTTATAACACAAAAGCAAGAGCTGAAAACCTATCCTACTGAAAGCAATTTCAAAATTCCCGTTCTCTTTTAATAGCCAGGTTTTTACATGAAAGATTTTTAAGGGGGGGGAAAAATGATGTGTTTAGATTCTCCTCTGGGGCACTGCAAAAACACTGCCAGTAATTTCCCAGCAACATTTTTAACTTAAGTCCTTGCTGCAAGGTTAACATTTGAATCCAATAAGGCAGGGGTTTGTTCAGTTTGCATTTGAATTTGTCTGTTTTGCATTTTGTCTTTTAAAGAAAGATCTGCATTCTGAAGAGCTTTACACACATTTAGCATTTCAAGGTAAAACCGTGGTTCTGACTCATCTCAATCAACAGTAGTGGCTCCACTTTCACTTCAGCATCAAACCCTTCTGGGGTCCATGACTTCAGCTTCATCTTTATCTGCATGAAGGGAGGTGGTGGGCATTTCAGGGAGTCATTTTCTGTTTAAGAACCAGGAAAGGTGCAGAAGCAGTTCTTGTAATATTTTTCATTCCTTAGCTCCTGCAGCTCCATGGTGGGTGCTCTGCTGCTGTCACAGATGCAGGGGAACATGAATTTCAAGGTGCTGGGAGCAGGACAGCAGTAGAGGAAACAACTTGGTCAAAAGAGTTATCTCAGTTATACAGACACATTAGACCATTAAGCCATTTTCTCTAAACTCTTTTCTTATTGCTAGTACACAAACTGCAGAATAAAGTCAAAACATTTATCAGCATGATGTCATTTTATACTTGATATTCTTAAATCCATTAGAACTGAAGAAGAAGTGAAATAAAACTGCACTGGAATTCTGCCCTGTGAAAGAGACATCAGGGAGGCACTGTTAAAAAGCAATGGCTTCACCCAATGAGGCACATCAGCACACATCGAGTGGGATGCATAAGAACTGGCATCCTCTATAAACAACATTTCTGCTTTTATGTTTCAGAAGAATTTTCTCCAAGTCTACGACGTGCACAGAGACAGTTTTCACCCCTTTATCATGTGGTTTTATTTCTCGTTATGTTCTCTATAAAGAACTTAATGTTCCATACCTGAAGCATTGTATTCTTAATACCTTTCTTTGAATAACATAAGAGTCTGACAGCTTTCTTTTTAAATATTTGTTTATCAGCTTGGCTGAACTTTTTCGTCTACTTATTAGCCAGTAGAAGTTTTCTTTCATTGTTCATTTTATGAACAGAGATGACAAACATAATTTTAAATTGATGTGTTATTCATTGCATCTTGAGAAGTACAAAATTAAGACCTGAGCATAAAAAAAAAGCTTGAAAAAAGAATGAAGAATCTAAACTTTTGCCAGTTTTGTTATAATTATTCAAATAAATTGACTTGGTCTTTTAATTGAATTAATTCAAGGTTGCTATTTTCCTTTCACAGAGAACAAATTCCCTGGTTGTTTACTAATGCAATACGCTATAAACACACAAAGGGGAAAATGGCATTGAAATAGCACTGTGTAACTACTTTGTAAGTAAAATGCATCTGAATTAGACACCTTTGAAAGTTTTGTTGTTAACACTAGTGTATCATAATTTCCATGGGAAGCAACGGAGAATTTAACATAAAAATGCTCCAAGATATTGAAATGCACAACACAACAACAAACCTAAGTGAAGGGACACCTGAGGCCTATAGTAAACTGTTCTTTTTTTGTGAACTCAATAAGCTGCTCTGATTACACTCTTTCCCAGTGTGCTGATACATGTTATCAATTGTTCTATATTTTCTTCATATTAACTAAAACTCCAGAAAAATAAGAGTAGAACTTTGCTTCAACAGCCTGTTGTTGCACCCTGAAGCCAAGGTTAAATAGAATAATGCTCCCATTTTAAATTTTCAGAATAACCTGTTTTCTTAGTGGAAACCTTTCAGAAGGAGTATCAGTTTGCATTGTGTATCTATACAGAATACATTTTGGAGACGAAAGCCAAAAGCTGATATTTATATATTTTATTTTCAGACCTTGAGAACTTCATTGTACAATCACATAAAACATGTGGTAAATGTGTCACTAAGGAGGTAATTCAGGGAAGGGAAGCACTAAGTCAAATCCATTTCATTACAAATAAACGAACAAAATAGGCCACTAAACAACTGGGTTTATGTGCAGATGAAAAGTGACAGAGAGAAGGACATACCTGCATGGAGATGAGATGTATCCCTTAGTGTATCAGTATTTCTGCCCCTACACCCATCTGCATTTTCTCTGTCCTTTCCAGTGGAAAGCAAGGGGATAGAAGGATGGGAAAAAACTCCATACTTGGCTGGCTCTTCTCCCATGGTTAGTAGAATATGCTTGGGAACTTGGAGGTTTTGAACTGCTCTAAGATGCCCTTTTTCCCTCTGGTTAGGAGCAACCTGAGACAAGTCAATGAGTTCTGCATCAATCCTGAATTAATTATGATTGTGGATGCCACACTTAAGACCTCTATGCCTCAACCAACTTAAATACTAAAGCAAATATCCATATGTATTTAATATTTACATGAAAGATATGAAATGCATATATATTGAAAATATATGAATTCGTATTAAATTTATAGGCAAATATATTCATATTAATGTCTTTCCTATTTATAGGCAAATATGTGGTTCTCACGAGATGTGTGTGTATTGGAGTGCAAACATTCACCTCTGTGAAATATTGCCACTTAGGGCAATTTAATTTAGTTTATCTCTGCACAGGTAAAGCATTGGTAATAATATTCATGATAATTAGCCTTATCTTCCTTGAATATTACTGTTGGTCTGTGGGGAAAAATATTTTTAAAAGCTGAAATTCAAAGGCTTCCTTTCTAGTTTTCATTGCCTTTTAATTAACCATTATTTCAGTCTCTAAATATTTTATTAGGAAAAAATTAAAATTAAAAAACCCCATATTTTATTTTTAAGACTACTTCCAGATCAAAAGACATGATCAAAGATGGCTCTTTAGCTCTGAGATTACCTTCAAGCCATCAATAAGAAAAAACATCTTTCAGTGATTTGAGTCCATCTCCCCTGAATTAGCCAGCCAAAACACAGATAGATGTTTCCCCAAATTAGACATCTACCTTTGAGTAACAAACAAACATCCCAAGGCCAGGTATCCGGCACAAAGCTCCCCATTATGTCCTATACAATAGTACTTGGGATATTAGGCAATCATCCTGAATGATCCAGCTCCCTTTTATCTTGACCTGGGCAGCTAGAGAACCTGAAGGTTGCAAGTTGCTCTCATGCCAGGCCCACAAGATGCTCTTTTCCTGCCCGTCTATGCTTCTTTACAGCAATTCAAACCTTTGTCCCAAATATCACAGCTCTCTTTGCAGGACAATTGTTTGTTTTCTAATTGGAGGAATGGGAAAGGATTGGTCATTTCATCACAGACAGCAAGGAATGACAGGCACTGAGCTGTTTCCCAGGGCTAGGAAATCATGTTCCTTACACAGCTGCTCTTTTCGCTCCTGATTTTGCATCAAGAGGCAACAGTCTCACATTTGGATAGTAAGAGAATTATATTATTAAATGTTTATCTTGTATGTTTGCTACATGAAAACTTTAAGGAAAGGGTGGTTCTCCAGAAAGGGTAAAGGTACTGGGAGGTTCCAAGATCAGCAGGACCCTGCAGCTTCCTGGGTTTTGAAGCAGCAGCCACATGCTGCTCCCCACACTCCTCATCCACCACTTCAGCCTGAGACAGGAAAGATCACAAGTCTTGTGAGCTCTCTCAGCAACATGACACTTGATGTTATGAATGTTCCACTTTTCCACTTATGAGAAACATGTAATTCATGCCTTGGTACCTTTCAACTGCTTTCAAGCGCTTAGACAAATTCAGCTATAGTAGCAGACAGCAACTTACCTCTGGGAAGGGTCGCAAATCCCATGACAAAGAACATCAATCTGAACATCAAATTAGAAAAGCTCTATTCCAGAAAAACAGAGCAAAACATTCAAATATGTACTGATCCAGAGCTTCCTTAGGTAGGATAATGCATACTTTCCCACTTCTGGGCAGGCATGTGTCCCTTATCCCTTTTGCCAGCACAGTCTGCCTGACAGAATGGCATGGATAAGACCTCTGGAAATCCCAATCAGAGAAGGCCAAGTGCAGCTATTGATTCACTCCACTTTAAGATGGATAAAACACAGTTCTGAAATAACAATGAGAATTTTTTTCTCCTTCTCCTTACTTTTCTGGCCTCTATATATCCTTCCAACGAGGTGAAAACTGAGCCCCCAACACTTCTGTCCAAACTTGTTCCTCTTTGCCTGTCATCAACTGCATGGTCTGCCTAAACCAGATCTCTACAGAAATTTGTTAGCAGAAAATTCTTTTAGTTGTTTTTCCCTCCTCCACTCACATAACTTTTGAAAATTTTCTAAACCACATCAATTCTTCAAACCATTGGTATGAGATCACTGCTTAAAGCACACTTTGAGGAAAAGTCTCCCTATTCTTTCCTTTAGAATTTTGTTGATTTTTTTCCATCACTCCCCAATTTAAAACCTGAACCCAGATAATCTGAGAGGTTTGCTTTTCAGTAGGAAAAGTAGAAAACCTAAGGAAATTCATAACTTTCTATGAAGAGATTGATGTGTGGGATGGTTCTTCCAAAGGCTCCAATAAGTGCATATCTGACTTCAAGTCCTGTAGCCATCTCATATCATAGGGGTGGTTGAGGTGGAATGCTTTGTATGGAGTTTTAAAAAATGGTAACAAAAATTTTTGTGTGACCTGAAAGAAAACAAGAACCTTGCAAGAGAATGACAGTGCTTAAGCCCAGAAAGTATAACTAAAATGTGTCTAACCTTTCAAAAGGTCTGTTGTGTATAGACGACAAATGTTAATGACCTCAAAAATGGATGTAGAAAGGCTTGCATTTTTAGAAATACTTTGTGAAAACTGTCTAGTTAAAACAAACAAACCAATAAAAACAAAAATGCAAATAAACCAACAAACAAAAAAGACACAAAAGAACACCAAAACCAAAAGAGAATCAAAGAAAACAAAACAAAAAAAAAAACAACCTCAAAACAAACAAACAAACAAACAAAACCCATAAAATGAAACAAAAACCAAACCTAACAAAAAAAAAACAAAACCCCAAAAATTCAAAAATCCAAAATCAACCAAATAAAAAACAAACAACCAACACCAATCAAGTCTTTTGTTTATGAAACAACTGTACTTCATAGTGAATATCTCCATGGACGTTGCTTATAATGATGGACATATTCTGATTGTTGCTGAGTTGTTCACTACAAACAATATGGATTCTCCAATAGCTTTCATGTAAAACAATATTAGGTAGGTTTGAAAGGATTTTTGAAATTAACAAAAAATCTTTGTATATTCACAAATATTAGGCAAATATAAAAAAGAAAATGAGATCAGGAGTAGGTTAATGAGCTACAACAAATAGAATGGATGTTTAGTTTTGATTTCTTTGAATGTTGCTCAATTTTTAACCAAAACTAATTTAAGATAGGCACAAACTCCAGGAAAAAGTAAAGAAATACCATCATCATTTTAAAATTAAGTTTTAGAAAAAAATTAAGCTTGAGAAAAAGAGTTGTATATCTACAAAGATATCTTGTTTTCAAAATTCATTTGATAATTTAATTATCCTAAAAATCTCATTTCCATTTTTCTTTACATGCTTCATTAAGACTAGGATAGGCCCTGGGTAGGCTAGTTTATAGAAGTTTTGGTTCTGCTGCCAAGAAAAAACATTACTAGGTGCTCTTGAGGAAGGAGGAACTTGATAATCTTGAGAGAAGAGGATGTAAACTAAAGAATGATGTGCCTGAGCACATCTCAGAAATCCCAAAAGATTGAGGATGCCAATCAAGCACACACTATTTCTCCTGATATTTTAAAGTCTGGGGCCTGCCAAAACTCAACCTTCTCTTCATAACCACATGGCATACACATGATAGCCAGACAAAAAACACCTGCTACCTGAAAAAGACAGGGATTGGTTTCTTTCAAAAGTAATTGCCCACAGCAGTATAGGTTTGTTCTGTCTTTCATGTTTTTTTTTTTTTTTGTTTTATTGCCATCAAATGGACCCAGAGAATGTCAATCTCCTGGAGGATAAAATGGGATTAAGGTACCGCTGTCCTCCATCACTTAAAGGATTTGAGATTATAGTGAAAGTTAAATGAACCCAAAGTCCAGCTATTATCTGTATAATATACCTGGAGATTAATTGAGGAAAAATGGCATTGAAATTCATTAAAAATAAATTTAAAAAACCCAATACGGCCTACTTATGATGAGATTGGTGAAAGTGACAAACAGAAAATAACACCCGTTAGAACTGCAAATCTTGCATCACCAGTCACATTACTCTGGCCAAAATATTCTTTTTATAGTCCTGAATTCTAAACAGCAAACCATCAGCATCACAATGCCTGACCTGGGAGACTACATAAAAATAAAATAAAATTTCAGGCTAAACTATATAAATACAAATTCAAATGTATTGTCCTCTTTGATAGTGGAAGGCAATAAAGCATCACTTTAAGTGGCATTTATGAGAAAAAAAGAGTTAGGTACTGTAATTTCAAATGAATAGGAGCAAGAAGAATTACTGCAACTCATTATAATCTCCATTTTATAGAATAAAAGTGTGGTATTAATTCTTATATTTGTGTTTACTGATGATTTTAAAACTGCAGAACCAGTGTACCCATGTTTCTGTCACAGTAAAAAAAATCAGTATTCTTATAACTTCTCTGAGTGACATGGTTAGAATGAAGCATATGTTAATAAGCCTTTTATTAAGCATATGCTGACCAGGATACAAGTATTGAATGTAACTCCAACTATGTCAAGCTTTCAGACATTTTCTCTGTGAAGAAATATTCCTTGGGACATGGCTGGGAGAGGAATTTGTAAAACACAGTCTGTACATTTTTAAAATCCTGCTATTAACCTATGATATTTTTAAGAGTATTTTTTCTGGTTGTTTTTTTGTTTGTTTGTTTATTTGTTTGTGGGGTCTTTTTGTTGTTTTTTTTTCTTTTCTGTATACATATGAAGCAGTATTTGCAGAAAACCAAATGATGCAAGACAAGCTACTTTCCAGCTTCATGGTACATTGCTCCTCTCCAGATTTTCTGCCCACAGTGTTTCCTATTAAAAACTTCCATCTCTAGAGGAAAATGTAGAAGGCAAATGCCCATTAAAATTTTGCTGCCTGCTCTATCAAGTTGAGTAATTTAATTGCATCAAGTGACTACCTAACTGATGCACTAGAATTATAAAGCTCCAGTAGACCCTCCATATATAAATACGTTTTGTACAAACATCTATGTTGTAAATCACAAACCCTTAATAAAATGGACTGTATGTGTCTCTGCAAGATTTCTACATGAGAACATATATTTTGCCATTTTGCAATATGTGAGATTACACCAAAGTTTAGACACCGTTCAGCTTCTCAGAATTTGAATAATTTTTTGTTGTTACTTTCTACTTCATGTTGTTTTACCACTAGGAGTCCACTGTTTTCTTTTATTACTTAACAGGAATCAATATCAAAGAAATATTCAATAAATGCTCTTTTCTGATAGAACAGAAATGAACAGAAGAGATACCTTTGCTGTGTGACAGGGAATATTGTCACATTCCTTATGTGTACAATATTCAGCATGAAATCAAGAACTGCCCACATTATGTCCAACTAATCTAATACTTCTACACTTCTGTTAGTTCACTAAGTGCTGCATGTGGCTGACTTTTAATTTTACACCAGTACTCATCATTGCAGCATGAGGGTCTATAACCTGTTTGCTCTAGCAGACCAATTTCCAGTGCTGAAGATGTAGCTGACTCCCATTCTTTCAAACACCAGATGCCTGAATCCCACCTTACTGACAGTGCAAGGGCAAAGCTAGGCACCCAGAGGACATTTTCTACACGAAAGAGATGTCAATCCCAAAGTTCTAGTCAGAGAATGACAGCATCACTCTCATGGTTAAAATTCAAGGTAGTTCTTGAAATATGCACTTTGTTGATAGTTATGATCAAATCGAAGTAGTACTAGAATTAAGATAACAAGTCTCAGAAATTTAAAAACACTGAGATGACAAAAATATACAGAGTAAAATCTGCCTTCTACCAATATTTAATCAAAATCAATATGTCCTCATCAATTTTTACCCGTGCAGATTTGACCCTCTGTTAACATTGAGACACTACAGCTTAACCAGTGCTAAGTAGGACCCTGCCTTTCACACCTCTAAGGAGATAATCTCTATCCAAGTTGTACCATGAATGAATGGTACCTGTGTAAACAGTGACACATAATTAATTGTAAGTGATGATTTTAGCCTTCTAACAGTCTTCTATAAAGCCAAGCAAAATAATGTCGGTCAATGAAGCGCAATTTTTCTTTAATTTTCAAACCAAAGCCATTGTTTGTAAAATAAAATTTGCATGCATCACAGCAGTGGGGAGAAGTGATTTTCAAAGGGTGAATTTTATCTACCAGGAAAATATTTTTTTCCATGGAAAGCATTTTCTAGGTGATTTACAGTGCTTTTGTTTCAAAGCAGAACCAAATAAAAATGCTGAAGAGCTCATTATATTTCCTAAGTAGACATCTTGAAGATGGGGGAAGTAGAGAGAAGAAATAAAATTGGAGTCTCTAACAAAATTACAGGGAGATGTTAAAAAATTTAGAGCAAGACTCTCAGTAGCAATAACAAACTACACTTACTTCTCCAGCATAGATTTGAGAGCAGGAGGAAGAATTATTATACCCAGCTACAAAGGAGGCTGTCATGGTCTAAAATATTCAGGTCTCATATAAGTACTTAGCTCTTAGTCACTCCTCATCACAAAACATCTGTTTTCATGATTCTGTCTCATGATTTAGAAGCGAAACGGTTAGTAGGAGATTTATCTACAGCCACTTGGATCTGACTGACTAAATTTGAAAATTACTTCTGAAATTATACATGTTTATTCTGAGACCATCCATGTTATGATTCACTAATATAAACAGTTGTGTGTTCTTCAGAAAATCTGAGTGATGTATAAAGAGCCACTTTGGCAGGAGGTGGACAACCCCTTTTCCTTAGCAGCCCATGAGAAGCTTTTCAGGGAGCATCCAGCACGATGCTCATTCACCCCCCCTTCTCCCTCACCCAGCCTTTGTACTCTTCATAAAAAGCAAGAACTGGGAGAGAGGGTTTACAGAGGAATACTACACAGAAAGACACTGAGTGGTCAGAATGACCAAAGACTGCTGGTACACACATCCTGACAAGAGTATTGTATGAAATAACCCTTAGTAATTTAAAACTAACACCTTTCAGTTGAGTGGCTGTGCACGTCCATTTTTCTCCACCAAAACCTGTACTGCTCAAGTGACAAAGGTTGCAAGTGACATTTACAGGCTGGAGAGGGGGGTCTGTGTGGGCCTCAAGAACTTCAACAAGGCCAAGTATAAGGTTCTACACCTGGGTCAGGGCAATCCCAGACACATCCAGAGGTTGGGTGGATGAATGATTGAGAGCAGCACTGAGGACAAGGACTTGGGGGTGTTGGTTGATGAAAAACTCAACATGAACCAGCAGTGAGTGTTCATAGCACAGAAAAACAAATAAATCCTGGGCTGCATCCAAGGCCCACTGCCCACAGGTGAAATGAGGAGATTCCCAAAGGAGGTTCAAAGGAACCCATGCACTGTGTGCTGCATCCAGCACTGGGGTCCCCAAAATTTGAAGGACATGAAACTGCTGGAGCAAGTCCAAAGGAGGGCATGAGGTTGAGAAGGAGACTGGAACACCTTCTAGGCTGAAAGCTGGGGCTATTTAGCCTGGAGAAGAGAAGGTTGTGTAGAGACCTTAAAGAATATTCCAGTATCTGAAGGGGCCTACAGGGAAGCTAGAGATGGACTCAGGAACTGTAGTGACAGGACAAGGAGTAATGGCTTCAGGCTGAGAGAGGGGAGATTTAGGTTAGATATTAGGAAGAAATTCTTTCCTGTGGAGCGGTGAGGTACTGGAACAGGCTGTCCAGAGCAGCTGTGGCTGCCTCATCCCTGGAAGTGTTCAAAGCCATTTTGGTTGGAGCTCTGAGCAATGCAGCAGAAGGTGTCCCTGCCCACAGCAGGGGTTTGGAACTAGATGATCTTTAAGGTCCCTTCCAACCCAAAGCATTCCATGATTTTATGATTCTGTTGTTTGTTGTCTAACTGCAGATTTTTACTCCATGGTCCCTCACCACAAGAGACATGGAAAGTAAACAAGATTATTTTATTATGTGTAAAATATACTATCACTGCTATTTATCTCCACTCTGCAAGAGGAAATACCAGGGAATGAGTTTTTGTGGCGAGAAGAGATTTAAATAAGTATAAAGGGCAGGGAGTGTGTCCAGTTATTTGGACCAAAAGGCAGGCTGCATGTTCAGGTGAATCAAATATAAATCAACATAGATCTTTTCAGGTTAAATATTCACTGCTCAGATCCACCAATCTGATCCAGAGTAGGGGTAAATTTCAGAACTGGTTATTAATTATTTGAAGTAAATCACTGGTTATCAATTCATGCATGGCTAACAGAAGACTGCATAATTTATTTTAATCTCATCTGCATAATAAATCTTAATCTCTGTGTACCTGAATTTCTTTGTTATAATGATTTCCTTTTCTGTTAAAGCTGCAAAGTATTTGGACCAAGGATGTTTTTATAACCTGAATATGCAGATACCTACACATACTTTGGCATTTGACACATTTTTAAATCAGGAACTCTGATGTGAAAAATAAAAATGTATTAAAATATATTAAAAGAGGTTCTGTCTTCCAGATGCAAGCTCAGGGTAAGAAACCTCTTTTGAATACTGAGTTTATCCCAACCATGCATAACAGCACTGTTTTAGGACTTGGGAATACGGAGAAAATTAGGTCATCAAATGCTGTTATTTTCTGCATTCGTCCTGAAACTCCAAAATACATCTTCCCCAAAAGAATTTATCAAAATAGAAAAATATGAAATCAAAGAAAATAGACTCCTGAGATTACAATATGAATTAATAATGCTCTTATTGCATTCTGAGATGGCCTTATTTTATGCCAACATTTCTTAAGACTGCTTAACTAGGTAAACACCAGAGAAGATTAATATACAAGATAAAATAAAATTATTCATTAAAAACATAAGGTGAAGCATTACTTATGAACTCTCCTAAAGTCAACTGTGACTATGAGCATCTGACATAAATTATGAATGCAGCATCATGCAGCCAATCTGAAACTTTAATATGTAAAAGTACATTTAGAAATAGCTTGAGAGCATCTCTCTGTGTGAATAAACTTTAAATATCAATATTCCTTCTGGTTAGGAGCCAAAAGTCATAGGTTGGAAGAATAATTCAATTTCATTGTCTAAGAACTAATGCTACTTAGTCATCTTCCCATGATTAGGTGAAAGAGAAAACCCAGCAGAACATAGCAGTTACAGTGGGTAATAATGAATATAAATTGAAACTCAGCGAAGTGTTTAGCAGTTAAACTGCAGTACAACACTGGAGTAGAAGAACCTTCTGGAATAAAGGAACTGGTACATAGGAAGATAAAAACCTTTGGGTTGTTTCTATTTGTTTCTTGTTTTGGGGTTTTTGTTTGTTTGTTTGTTTTTATTGTTGGGGTTTATTTTGTTGTTTAGGTTTGTTTTATTTAATTTTCACTCACACTTATTATTAAATAAAGAGAGGACTATCTTGAATTAATGTTCAGAATATCTGTCACAGTGAATACTTTCACCAGAAGCACAGAATCCTGCACAACTGATCACTGCAAGCTGCTGCAGAAGGGCAGAGCTCAGTGTAATAAGAAAAGGTTGCAGCAATGAGACCAGGATATTCTCTGTTCACTTTCGGTGCTGTAATGAGAACCAGATATCTCTCTCAGTCAGACAGAATAATTTTTACTTTTATAAATAATAGTGTTTTCAGTATGGCTCTTTCACTTTTTTTCATGAAGTATTTCTGTCTTTCTGAACAGGATAGAGATATTAAACTCATTTAACACCAAACATCATATAAATATTATGTTAAGATTAGATATTGTGGGGAAAAAAAGTCTTTTCTGAAAGAGTTGCCAAACATTTGAACAGTCCTCCCTGGGAAATGGTGGAATCAGCATCTCTGGGAGGGTTCAAAAAGAGTGTGTATATGGAATTTAGGGACACGGTTTAACAGTGAACTCGGTGGCAGTAAATTAATAGTTGGGGTTGATTTTGCAGGTCTTTTCCAACCTAAATGATTCTATGATTGGAAAAAATGGGAAAAAGGAAAAGATTGCAGAGAGCTTCACAAATGTGGCAAGACAGTCCTGGCAGGCCCAAGACAAAAAGATAGGCAAAGGCTCTAACAAGCTTCAACTCAAAGATGCTGATCTGTGTCTGCTAACCAGTTATATTAGTCCTCCTGAAAAGAAAAACAAGGGCTACCATTGACATTGACAGAAAAACATTTCCTTGGAATGCATATAACTGTAATCCTTGCAAAGACACAAAAGCCACATAAAGGTTAATAGCCATTAAGTATAAATAATGAGAATATAAGGATAAAGAGAGATGTGTGTACAGTGAATAAAATTAAGTACAGTAAATAAAATTCCATATTAATAAAATTAGTATGGAAAATGAAACATAATTTAGAACAGCAAAACTGATGAGAATAAACTATGTATAATGAAAAATGAAGATGCTGAAGACAAACATTAAGAACACACAGAAGTTCTAAAGGATAAAAGATTTGAGAAAGACAATATTCCTATAACTAAAGTGTGTCTGCACAATATGATATGAAGAAAGGATTAACTGTTCTTTTTGTTGACCTTGGTTATAAAACTAGAACAAGGTTAGTGTGTTAGGGACAGGTATTTAAAATACTTCAGGTTGAGACTTGTGTGCCCACGAGCATTTCTATGGTTCTTTTAGAGATGTGCTTTGGAGCCACAGCTGTGCCCAAGGAAAGATCAGCCCAGCATGTGCTTCACCCTCTGCATCTCCCATCTGGGTGTCAGGAGGAGTGCTGAAAGGAAATGGGCTTCCCAAGACTTCAAGAAGTGGAAGAGTAGAACAAGGCACGACTGTATAAATGCAGTTTTTACATCTCATCCTTGACTAGGTGATGTTCCTCTGGCGAGTGTATGTTCTTGATGAGGCCATACAGAGGAAACCATCATCTTTCTGACCACATTTTCATAATTGTCTTTAATTAAGATTTTTTTTTTTTCCTTTCTGTGATACTTGTCATTCTGTGGGCAGGACAGAAGTTAGATAATGTTTTGTTCCCTCTTAGATTTAAACAAGAAGATTGATGAGGTCAAGAGCAATATTGAATAATGTCATACATCTTTGCAATCTTGAACATGTTAGATTACAAAATGGTATTTCATGCCTGTAAGCAGCTGGGTTTTTTTCAGTGACTACTAGGATCCTACTTAGGTCATAATTTTAAAAGATTTTTTATCAATGGGAAACAAAAAATTCTGAAATGAAAAATGTTACTTTTGACAAGTTTCACAATCATAACTTCAATGTATGCTTAATCATGAGCCATTTTTGTTTTCAGGTATCTGAGATATAAAGGCTAGCTATTTCAGTAGTTGCAAAAATGATTTTATAACTGTTTTTGGGATCATATTGTCTTTGCAAAGGTACATTAGTGACAGTAGTCACTCATCTTATCTGCACTTTATTTTTAAAATGTACTTTATAGATGTAAGAATTAAAGCTTCAAAAGAAGCTGTCCTGTACATAACAACACAAGAAAAGACCATTTATTTCCACTTTTTGTCTATTCTGGAACAATTTAAATATTGATAATAGCTGAGATATGATGACTAATGAGATGAGAGAAAAATCACTCCCAGCTGAAAGTTTTGAGCTTTGCTAATTTACAGCAGAGCTTGTGGTATTGCCAGTTAACATAATGTGATAGGTAAGGTGCACTCAGAAGTTACTTGTTTTCCAGTGGGGATGGCTACAACATTCCCACTTCCTAGAATGACTAAAAACTTAGGTTAAATAGCAGTCCTAAGTATATAAAACAGAAAGAAAGCAGAACTAAGGAACCTGAATTCATCTACAAGGAGAGGTTTAAAGAATTGGGATTGTTCAGCCTGGAGAACAGAAGGCTTTAGCATCACCTAATTGTGGGCTTCCAATGGCCTCACAAAAGAAGCCTACAGGAGAGATGGAGAGACACTATTTACAAAGGCCTGGAGTGACAAGGAGGGGATGACTTCAAACTGAAGGAGGGCTGTTTCAGATTAGATATTAGGAAACAAAATTACTGTGAGGGTGTGGAGCACTGGCACAGGTTGCCCAGAGAAGAGGAGGGTGCTCTATCCCTGGAAGTGTTCAAGGCCAGGTTGGGCTTGGGATGGGACTCTAAATAACCTGGTCTTGTGGAACATGTCCTTGCCCATGGCAGGTGACTGGATCTGGATGATATCTAATATCTCCCCCAAGCCAGGCCATTCTATGATTCCATGAAAATCTAAGCTCTCAAGTCCCCCCTCGCCTATCATCTTAGTCCAAAGCAATTAAATTCAACAAGTCACTGCTGAATACACCTCAGGCACTTGAGTTTCTCTCTGTTTATTCTGAGAAGAACTCTTTCTGTCAATTGCCTTCATAAATAGTTACATAGTACAAGCTAAAAGCTTATTTTGTGTCATCTGTGTTGGGGTCAAATTCTTGTGACTGGCAAAGAGAAGCTAAGAATTACTTGGTAGACTAAATAAAATCTCAATACTCTGATGAATGCACAAATTACTGTAACTCTGATTTGAATTTCATTACCATTCACATGCCAAATTAATCCAGGAAAGTCTCATTAATAATACCTTCAAAACTGTTTCACAAAAGGTCTTGGTTGCACTTACTTTCCTCTTATGACCAGTGCTTGAAAAAGCTCCCACTGCAGGTGGCAAAGTATTATACACACAGCAGATTTAGGTCCACTTGGGGCTGTAGTAACACCTCTGACTTCAGCTTAGACTTGACTAAAAATGGCACAATTTTAGATCCTATGTAACTGTAACACTTTATATAGAACACTGAGGCTGCTGCTTAATACTTTTTAAATCCTTCTGTTTCCCGTTCTAGAGCAGAAGCTGTAATATTTTCAGTAGCAAATCTCTCAAGAGCATGTTGTTGTGTTTCACTGTAATCCCCAGCTTTGACCTCACACTCTCTGAGTGCTCATACAGCATTTCTGTTATCTCTGCAATGAACCTTCTCTCACTAACATGATAGATTTCATAGCTCATTTTCTGCCCCCATGGTAGTGTACACTGGGGAGATAAGAAATATGTTCAAATTCAATTATTTGATTATGATCTGATTACACAGACATCAAAATACAAACAAGATCTAAATATAATTTTCCAAAATAATCATAATACAGTTAGATTGTTCCCATATGCATCAGCTAAAAAAACTTAAATCTGCTAACTCTAAAACAATTTGCTGTTTATTTTTAAGATATTTTGTATTTTACAAAAAAAATTAATCCATCTCCTACAGATACTGCACTGATTAGACTCAATTGAATTTCATGACTCGCTCTTGAATTTGAAGAGCAAATGTCACTAAGTTAGTTCAGGAAAAATACACACCTTATGAACGCTTGTGAATCTCAGGAATTTCACCAGAATGGAAATAAAAAAAATAAAAGAAAAAAGGTAAAGCTGATTTTTCATTTCAGTAAAGACAGGGATGAATCCAGCTTGGTAACACAAGCTATAAATCTCTGACTCAACATGCTAATAGAGAATGTCTGATTTTGTCTCTTCCTAGCTGCTCAAGAGCCATATTATAAATCTTGCAAATATCCCCAGGTTAATTTTGGCTATGTACCTGCTTCCCCCCACTGCTAAACCATACATATGTAAAGCACAAGGGGAGAAGAAATAGATTATATGTCATCTGAATGTAATCTTGTTTTATTCAGAAATGTCTGTGCAAAGTCAAACAGCTTTATAGAAATCTTTTGATAGCCAAAAGAGTAGCTCTGCCCATCTCACAGATCCCCAAACACAGTGAGAACAATTAGGTGTCCTACAAGGAATAAAATTTCATCACCATGAAAGGTAAGAGTTCTCTCACAGGTTGCTGTCGCTAAAGCCCAGCTGGGAATTAAGCATCAAACAGCTGTTTGCTCAACACCCCTCCTACTTAACAAAAACCCAAAACATCAGTGTGCTATCAACACCATAGTCATTCCAAATCCAAAACACAGCACTGTAACACCTACTGAGAAGAAATTAACCCTACCCTAGCTGAAACCAGGTATTATTTTCACATGTCTATATATGTGTTTCTAGGAAGCAGGTATGTTCTTTCTATATATGTCTAGACTTTTCCATTTATTTCAGAAAACTCCTAAAATATATTTTTGATTAGGCCACTGTTTTTTAAAATGAGTACAAATTCAGTATTAAAATATGTCTTGAGCCTCTCAATGCTTTGTTAGCTGCATGCTGATCTTATGCAATGTATGGAATGATTAACTGACTTATCATCATATTATTTCACAGAGGTACTTGATTTATTCCTAATACATTTTGTTATCAGCACAATATCAGATACTATGCTTAACAAATTAATTCAAAACTGAATGGCACATTCTTAGATCCTGAGCTGGCATTTAGTCTATAAGTGCATGTAAGTAGGATCAAGTGAGGGTTTGGGAATGACGTTTTTCTATTATTCATATTTAAAATACATAGCATATATTTGAAACACACTGTGAAGATATACAAAATGTTTCAACTTTCCCAAGTTTGTCTTTTGTAGACTATGGAAACAATCCACAAGCAAGAGACACATTAATAGTTTAAAGATATAAAGCTTACCCCTATAATGGCAGCAACAGGAAGAGATTACTGGTCTGTTTACTTCAGCTAGAAAACAACTTACAGGCACTTCATATACCTATAATTTGTAGCTAAAACAGGGGCTTTTCCAGGCCACTGTCACACCAAATGGAAATATTCCATAGGAATAGAGGATTGCCCAGTCTGAGTGTTAAAGTAGTGTTTCTAGTATCTTCAGTCACTGAACTGGGTAAGGCTATGAAAGTTTGGAAACAGAGCGAGAACTAAAATTCTTTTATCAAGGTCAAGACTATTCATGAGAAAAACTCATTGTTTGACTCTACCAGTAACATGAAATGCCCATCCCTGCTTTCCTTGTCAGAGCAGTAAGTAACAATTCTTGCCATTAATCACACCAGTTTTAGCAATTATCACATAAGAGACCAACTCTGGGACCCAGAACTTTGGTCCAGCTCTTGTATTGATGGAGAGCTATGGTCACAGGAATAAGTGATCTTAGAACTGCAAAGCACAAGATGTTTGGAACTTTTACTCTTTTGTTTTTAGAGTCATTATCTATCACATTGTAACTCAGTATACAGGTTCATTTGCTTTTGAAATGATGTCACAATGAGTTTGTCAGGTCCTGAATTCAGAGTTCCATCCAATTTAAGAAGCACCTCAGACTTTCAAAAACTGATATTGAGTTCCTGCTGGAAGATATGGGACTGAGTCGAAAGACAGCACCATTCTAAAATTCACTTTGTCTAATTAAGATTTAAGAGGAAGTGCAAAACACAAATGGACAGAGTTGGGTAAAAGTAAAGTAGGGTAACTGTTTTTCAAAGACCAAAGTATAATAATAGTGACATTTTAGTTTAAAAAAAAATCATCTGAGCTCTCTGTACTTGCTCATTTCCATACAGCACCTTCATCTAAAATCCCTTAGTACTCTCCCTTTGACAGACTGAATTCAGAACAGATGACTCACATCCTGCACTAGGAACAATGATCATTGTAAAAGAGGCTATTTTCACTAGTGAGGGGTAAGGATTTTTATTCTTAATCTTTGTGCAAGATTGAGTCGAACAATACTTACCAGCTTCTCACCTGAAACCACATCCTGTACCAGCATGAAGTTCTGCTGATTTAATTCTGCATACATAGCTCACTAATATTTGGTTCAGTCTTTGCTTTGATTTGACCATCTTGTTGTTTTACAGATGATCCAGTAATTTTAAGCTAACTCTATATTCCTTTTATTTTTTTTCTTTTAACTTATTATTCTTTAAATAAAGCACATAAACCAATACAAATTTCTAATGTGGGCATACAGCTCTGAGAACTAGAGTGAGTTAAGTGGGCTATCTGATTGCCATTTAGCCCTCTTCCTAAATTAAAGTCACCATTCCTCATAGCCTGGTTTTAGATAATTAGACATTCAGACTGCTACCAGCTGAGTTCTAAACATTACAAGGTGATGAATATCCTATGCTTCCACTTCTCATCTCTTATGTTGAAAAATGAAGAAATATCAATTCTGTTTGACAAGGGAGAAGAAAAGCTTGAAGAAAATTTGTTTACATTTGGGAAGGAATGGGAGGGGGTAGAGAAGCAAGTCTTATCCCAGCCTAATTGGAATACAAAGAAGTACAAAGAAGAGCACTCTGACAATGGGTTGAAGACCTATGTTCAGAAATCTTACCTGTTTCAAGCAGAGTTCTCCCTCAGACTCTCATGATGAATAAAATAAAAGAAGGTAGAGGTGTGGAAGACTTTAAGATTTATACTTGTCATTTCAAATAATGATCTAGCTATAATTGTCAGTAATAACCATAGAACTTAAGGAAGGTAAGCTAAGCTAGTTTAAGTTAATAAATATATAAATGTTGACAGGATTTCAATATTCCATGCTCTTCATTGTCTCTGAAATCTCAAGAAGATTCAAAAATCACTATAGAAGGTTAATAAATAATTGTGTAATCAATCATCTTATATCCATAATTGTCACCAAACATCCTTCCACTTCCCAAAAGTAATGCTAGGTTCTGGAATGAACAATTTTTTCTTGAAGAATACATGGCATAACATAGCCTCTTTCATAGCTTAAAAAGTTATTTTCTCTCCTTCCCATCGTCTATGTATATTTTTTTCCTCTGGACATATTGTAAAGGTCGTCCAAATTGACAGCTAAATTACAAAGAAGGTAGCATATTTGTGACTTGCTTATTTATAGTCTGACCTGTAGCAAAAAAAATGAGAGAATATATAAAGAAGTATGAAGATGTGGCAACAGAGCTAAATAGTCTGCAGTTTTAAAAAAAGATTCTGAGACAAAAAGAAAGGACTTTTACCAAAATATTCTATAAAAGAAATAAATATTTATTCATTTTCTCTATTAAAATCGTAATGACATATTGGATGGAATGAGTACTTTAGACATATCCCAGGACCTACTGAAATCAGATAATTAAATTTTCAAACACATGGGACATATGTTTTGGGGACAAAATTCTAGTTTCAAAGACTGCTTTTCTGTGATCCAGTGTAGCCTGTACAGAGCGATACAACTATGTGTGAACAGCAATGCAGAAATGCCCAAAGGAAAAGAAGGACCAAGGCATTCATGGTATAAATTTATGTTGTTACCTGATCTCTTAAATACAACTCATTAAAAAAACAAAAAAACAAAAAAACACAAAAAAAACCCAAAAAAAATAAAAAAAAAAAAACACCAACATGATAAATGAGAGGAAAAATGATAAAAGAGATGAGGAAACATTTTGTGAGGGAACTGGGGAAATATCTGGCTGCAGAAAGAGTTGAGGTCTAGGAGAGGAGCTGGAAGATGAAATCAGGCTCTTTGGTAAGATGAGGTTAAATCCACTAGCAACAATGTGCAAATCAAAATACAAAAATTAAATGGCAGGGTAAGTTAATGAAATGGCAGCAGTGAATTAAAAACAGGCCAAAATCCAAAAGGCAGCAATGGAAAAGTTAATCAAATGGCAAGAGTGAGGTGAAAAGTGGCAGAGTTAATTAATGGCAGCACAATTCATACAGATAGTCAAATGGCAGAGAATGATTGAAAACTGGCAATCCTTATCAGCAGCAGATGACATTTGATGACAGAGACTGTGTGGAAAATCCAGAAGGTGGGTTTTGTACAAATGCTGCAATATCCTTTTGGAGGGGGCTAGGAAAAGTCTTCCCTGGAGCCCAACACAGCTTAGAGGAGGCAGATTTAGCCTGCCCAGGAGATAAGGCACAAACAGCTCTGCTGTGGGGACTTGGTGCTTATTTCCTCAGGGAACAGGAGGAATGAGAGGGGGAACTCCCTCTCCTGGGCACTGTTTTAGCAGGAACTGTACCTGAGAGTATCTCCTTCTGCATTTTGGCTCTAGCTGGCTTGTTGATAAAATATCCAGACCATTCTTTAGAGAAATAAAAATAGCACCAAACAGCATCGTCAATTTGGAAAAACAAAAAAATCTCTGAGAAACAAGCACATATTCCTAAATTTCTCCCTATTTTTTAATCTGGCTACTAATGTATAAACTTCCCAATCACCCTGTGAGACCACAATTTCTATAAGTGTGATTGGTGAAAAATTTTGGAAGCCTTTTTGGAGGCTGAATACCCTAAACCTAATGTATCATCCCTATCAGCATGTTTTTAACTCCAGCATAAACCATTAAGCAGGTTGTGAGCAATGACTTACTTTAAAAAACACATTTGTTTTTTCTCAGACTGCTGCATTATATTTCCATTCATTGTTTTTCATGTTTTCCACCAACTTGCTTGAAACCATAAGCTGCAAAAGCAAAGCCAACAGAGCTGGTTATTACACTAACACTGGGTTGCAGTCAAGCAGAATATTATTGTTCAACTCATGTTTTTCCAGCTTTGTACTAAAATGTGAGACAAGACATAAGATGATATTTTGAAAAAGGAAACTCAGAGAAATATACTGGCAAAATACATTAACTTTCATCCTCTGTGACTAATTCTGGGTTTCCTACACACCAAGAATTGCAGAAAACCAAAGAGAAAGAGGTGAACGTGGGAAAAACGTACCTGAATTTTCTACCTAGTGACATCCTATGGTGAATTTTTTGCAACATTGCTAATGAAAATTGGTAGCTTCTCCTATGGGAAAACAAACCTACCAAAAAAAAAGAAACAAAATTAGGTATAGAACAAAAAATAGACAACAGGCAGAAGGAACTGGGGCTGTTCAGCCTCAAGGAGAGATGATTGAGAGGGAACCTCATCAATGTCTGTCAGTGCCTGCAGGGAGGGGTCAGAGCAGGGACCAGGCTCTGCTTGGTGGTGCCCAGGAATGGGACAAGAGGCCACAGGCAGAAATGGATGACCAGGAAGTTCCACCTGAACAGGAGGAAGAACTTCTTCACTGTGCAGTGACCAAGCACTGGAATAGACCACTTAGAGATGATGTGGAGTCTCTGTCACTGGAGATATCCCAGAACCATCTGGATGCAACCATTTCCATCATAGATTGTGCCCTCCAGTATTTCCTACCAGGGGTGTCAATCTCACCCATAAAGCCATCAGTCAATCAACACCTTGATAGACTCACTGCAGTAGTCTTCTAGTTCTTGAAAAAGAACAAACACACTCTTCTACCACACGCAGATTAATAAAATCTGGTCTAATTTTAATGAATGTTGTTGTAAACTATTCTCATTCAAGGTGGCATATTTGGAAAACATGTGATGAGAGGAGATTGGAGTGGTTGAGGGTTGGGATCAGCTTTAGAACAGCCAGTAAAGACACACCTGTTAAGAGCACACCAGAAAAGCTTTAGCAAAGCTTATTAAGTCATCAGAATAGTGAAGATAAAAGTTTAAAAGCTTCATCATACTCACATGCCTAATGTGCCTTTTCCAAGGCTGAGGATAGCATTGAACCACTGCTCTGTCAGCAGAAATCTTTACATTACATCTTGTTCAGAGATTAAGAGGAGACAGAAGGAATTTTAGAGTCACAAGTTCATACCAGACAATTATATTTGTACAACAGCACAGCTTGAGCTCTCCATCCTTAAACTTTAAAGGAAAAAAAAAAAAGTCTTAAAGGTTTACAGTGCAGGCAGGCTGGAAAAATAAAGGCAAAAATTGTTAGCTTCACATCATTATGACTAGCAAATCCTAGAGCTACCACAAAGAAAACAAAGTATGTCTTAGTTATTCTAAAATGTCTCTAACATTAAAAAAAAGTCATAAAAGATTAGGATGTGGAAATATTGTTTTCTTTAGCATAAAAATATCACTTGTATTTGTTAGTAAAAAAGAAGTCAGACCTATTCTTCCTAAGTATTTGTTTACACACAAGCAAAAAGTGGCATTTTGATTAAGTAAAATATCTATAACAATACTCTATAAATGAAGTATTTATTATTTTCTTTAAAACAGCATGTATCTGCTGTAAAACTAATTACTGCTCATTGAACAAAAGGAAAAATCCTTTAGGCATTCCTGGGAAGAGTGTTCAAAATACTACATTAATAAGAACAAATCCTACACTTACAAGAGTTGATTTCATTGCTTCTAATTTTTTGCCAATAAAATGAACCTGAAGCTAATGTTTCAACATTCAGGAGCTTCAAGGAAGGGGAGGAAGGAGCACTTACTCACCTGGCTGCAGATGCTCCAGTGGAGCAAACTGCCATAGCTCCTCAATGGTGTCACAGTTTCAGAGACAGGCTGTGACAGAACCAAAAGTTCGTGCAACAACAGCCAAAGTTTATCATTGGTGCTCTCTTTCACAGGGGCTTCAAATTTCCTGTGCTTACACACCTGACTGGTGGGGTTCTCAACACTGCCCAGCTCCCTGGACTGCATTCACGATGTCTGCGTCCACGACTGACTGGGACTGGCTGGGGTCTCCTGCTGGAGTTCAAATCCACCTATCATTATCTTGTTTGCTTTATTCTCTGGTGAGCTAGGCTGGTCCAACTGGTGTCTGTTATGGACAATTTATCTGTGCAGCTTACAAACCAGCTGTAGCTGTCACAAATTACATGAGAACAACGTGTACAGCTGAGGACATGTCCTTTGGAAGTAAATACTTGGGGGGGGGCGGGGGGAGTAGGTACTTTTGAAGATACGGATGTTTGTTTTTTTTGTTTAACTTAGGCTGGCTCATAGATTGCATCTGAATCCCTGGATATTCCTTACCCATTGTGTCTACCAGAGAAAAGGCTGTGTGGAATATGGGTGCAAAACTGGAAGTGCCTTTCAGGTGAATTTTGAGGGCTCTCTATAGTAAGTAGGGAGATAAGAAAACATAAAGCTCAGCCAAGAAGTGGTATTTATAAAAACCAATGCAAATTAGTGAGAAAATTCAGAAATTTTCATGTGAGCCTCTCCACCTGCAGACCTAAGAACAGCAGGAGGTAAAGCTGATAATGGTAACTCCATCCAGCAGGAAAGTCACAAGAATAAGAACACAGCAACAAGGCTAAAAAAGGCAAAGAAGATGGGTGCTTGACATTAATTGCATTTTCTCAGTCACTACTTTGAAAAATCCATTCACTTTTTTTTTGTCAATCAGGTAACACAAATCACAATATAATTTTTTAAAGACTTAATCTAGTCTTGGAGTAGTATATTCAAAGTATAGTAGTATATGAGTTCCTACTCATTCTCATTGATACAGAATTGTTTGCATTATAAATTCCTACGCTTTGCTTTTTCACATCTCTTCTGAAGCATTCCCTCACTCACACTGTCACATTGAAAAAGCATCGATTCTTAGCCCTCCTCTCAGATGCCTTCCTTGAGAGTTCATGGGTTTGCTACAGAAAATATTTCTTTCCCCTCATTTCTGCATAGTCTTCATTTTATCTTTCTCTCCCGAAATCAATGATTTTATGACATTTAATCAATTTAATTTTCTTTTCACCTTCTCTGTCTCTCATTACCCAACTCCACGGATTGCCTTGTGTCTTTCTAAATCATCTCCCTTGTTATTATATTCTTTTTGCTTTTTTTTTTTTTTTGCAACCTTTGATCTTCCTTTATTTCTTTAGCTCTTTCTTTTACAACAAAATTACATTTTTAGTTAAAAAGAAAAATTTTTAAAAAGAAAAGAAAAATTTTAATTCTGAGTTACCTATTTCCACTGAAACTTTCCTTTTAGCCTATTGTAGTGTATTCAAATCTTTACTACTTGAAGGTTTCTTTTTGTCCCCCATAATATCCTATTTACCTAAGAATAATGATCAGTTAAATATCACAATATGTAATGTAGGTGTTGCAGAGAAATAAACTATCAAGTATGCTGATCACATAGGCACTGAAATGCCAAGTCTTTCATAAACACTTCCAGTGAAAACTGGCACAATCTGGACTTTAAAATCCACGTTAACAATACACAAAGGATTTATATTAGAAACTTGGCTTGAGCTCAAGTGAAAATCGAATTTTCTTTTTCCTTTTCAAAATGTTACTTTTGATATAGAATTTAGAACATCAGAGATCTGCATTATAAAATAACGACTTAACAATAAATTGGTTTTAAGAATCTTTAAAACAAATAGTTACAAATGAGCTACATAAATTTTTACAATTTTTCAATTGAAATGAAAATAGATTTTCACATATAGAACTAACACAAGGTGTAATACGTGTGTTAATATTTGTCATTACTGATGGATATCAGCAAGACCGTTTGATAAGTGGTGGGATAATTTGAACTAGAGTTCAAACCAAAATGTTGAACCTTGCCCCTTAAAGGGAAAAAAAAGTATCTCTTTTACTTTTGCCATGAATGCAGTGAGAATTGTATGTATGAAGGAGAACTTACTCTTGATTCTGGAGCTTTACTAAAACACTCACTAGAATAGGGAGGTTAGCAGGATATTATTTCCTATAGTGAAATATATTCCTATATTCATTTCAGTGTTCATTTACTGCTGCTCTTTTAAGAACAGTGATGGTGCCTATTCTATTAAATCATCTTTCTTCATATTTAATTGATAATACAGATGTGTGATCTGACTTCCCCAGCAGGTATTAAGGTCAATTCCTAAAGTTTAGGCGGCAAAATATATTCTATGCTCATTGGACATATACTGGAAGCTTCATTAGGAACTTGAGGTTTAAAACAGGATGTGTCTGCCTCATAGACTATTAATGTCACCTCAAAATTCAATCTTAATTAATGCCAAGCTATATTCTTGAATATTATTTTATTCTTATGTATGTCAATTTACCCAAGTCCTTTACAGCAAATTGTGAGTGATTAAGAGGACAGCACTGAGATAATCATATCATGGTCTCTGTGCTTTTTTGTTAACATTTTGTCAAATACAGGATCTTCTTATCTTTACCATTCTCTCTTATCTCTTCAACACTGTATGCCATTCGTTGCTTTTACTGTTTGTAAATCACACTCAGAGTGTTATTCAGTCTTTGACATTTTTGCAATATGAAATTAGATAACCATCATACTATTTCAGATGTGTCCATATTTTCCTTCTGAAATTTCTGCATCGTGGTTGCATTAGCAATGTAATTAAGTAACATGTCAACAGGTTGGACCTTTTGCATTATTCATCCTTTGTCAAGCTATGATCTGTCACAATGGCCTAGGGGGAGCTTCCAAACCACTTCATTCGATCAGCTTAATCAGTTTGCTGCTGCAGATAAATGTTGCTGTGCTGGTGAAATGCAGAAAATTGTAAAGTGTACAGTTTTACTCCAAATTCTCTGTTATAGATTTGCATATGGACTCAAGTACAAATGCATGCATATATGTGTAAGTATCTGCATATCCACAGCAGGAATCAAATAAGACTTTTGAAGATTTAGCAGTACAAACATGTATGGTCTGATTTCACACCAATCTCCTTTTGCTAAACATGGCAGGATTGCTTTCTGCAGTGTTACTGTGACTTTTCACTCTATTCTGGTCTATTTTGATTGTTAGTGGTGTGCAATGCCCATGTACCACTATATAGAACACACATATCCTTGTTACAATGGGTGCAGGCAATGAAGATTAAGATTCAGTGCTGTGTTCAGTGTAAGAACAGCTTATTGACATACCTGCATTGCTAGTCTTAAAAAAAAAAAAAAGCTAAAGTATCTAAAGTATCTCTGTAACAATCTAGTATTAACAATTTGCAATTGTTGTATGAGTTCCCTCTAATCTGGTACCATAAAGTTCTCTTTAAGAGAAAAATTTGAGATATCTGTCTTCAATTACTTTTTCACACTTAGTCTTTGGCACTTTAGCTCTTGTCCTCCTTGTAGACTTATTACTTTGCACAGAGTTCCATCTTTTGTTTCCATTATTTGGGTGTGACATGTTTAAAGCTTACAGAATGATGTAACCTGCAGTAAAGATATGTCTTTGATAGATGAGAGCTTATTAGGGTCTTTAGAACTCAGATTTGCTCAAGGTTGAGGCTTTACCCTTGCTAAACATTTGTTCCAAACAGAGGTCATCATGATCTGCTCAAAATGAGAATAAAACTAATTATTTAAGAAATTATATTTTAAAGGGAAATGAAAATTACTTCTTTGAGATTATGTAACAATATATACAGCAATAGAAATAAACTTCTCTTTTCAAACCCTCCTAATCTTGCATATAGAGTGCTACTTGGGTAAAGGCCAGTTAAACAAGTACTATTTTCTATTTATTGTTATAAAACCAGGGCTCTTCACTAATATGAAAATATTGAAAATAGCTATCTCTTTGAAATAACTCTTTGAAAAACTACTTACAGTAGCTTTCTGATGAGATGAGCAGAATATTTCCAGAAAAAAAGAGACAAAACCAACACCTTCTCCCATGACATCCCCTGTAACATCCTTGTGTGTGCCTGTGTGAGTGAACATGAGAACTCTCTCATGTACAAATTGCTCTAGACACACACCTGAGGTTGGCAAGAGGCAACAAAGAAGGATAACCAACAAATATCTCCAGAGAACTGGAAATTCTAAACTGTGCACAGTGCAATGTGCCTAACATTAAGAGAACACAAATGAAGAGTAAGATTAGCTACCTAGTGTGAGCCAGATGTCTAAGAGTAAAACTAATTACATCAATGTTTAATTTTTTTTTAAAATGATTATAAGAGCCAGAGAAAATTCCTTCTTTGTACCTAAGTGGAAAACTCAAAATCCTCTGGATGCTCATGTGCATAATTTGAGGAGAGCTTGTAGCCAGGGTTTATGCAACTTTTGAAAAGAACAGACAGCACACCTGGTCTCAGATTTTTGGTTACTTAAATTGCTAGGTGATTCTTGCAATACTTTATTATTGATTATTGTCTATTTTGATCTAAAATTTCTATCAAGAACTATTAAGACCTTAGCTCTGCAAAGAAACAAGAGAAAAAGAAGGAGGAAAATTAATAGTTCTGTAAAGTCCTCTTGAACCATATTTGAAATGGAACTAAAGGTATGCTCTCCAAAAGTGCAGTAGATAAGCACTCAAATTAGCAGGTACCAATTAGTGAAGAAACTCAGCAATTGTGTCTGATCTTTGGCCGAGTTCCTCTTGCCCTTGTGTTCCCTTTTATCCTCATACACCAGTTTTCCCTAATTGTTCAGTCTCTTGCTACTGTTCATTTACAGCTCTTCTAGTTCTTGGTAGAGCAATCAAGGTATTCCACAAAGCTGTAAGCTCTTTTTTTTGGACATAAAGGTACATGAGGAGAAACAGGCAAGCACTTAAAAAAAAGCTTGTCATAGAAGCCAGATAAAGTTACACTGCTTCCTGTCTCTACCTTTGAATTGTGCAATAGAAGGATTTGAGTTACAGTTATCTAAATTACCTTAATTCTACAGTTTTCCATCTTCAAAGTGTATAATCTCCCTGTTTAGTCTATAAAATATATGTGCATGTATAAATGCACTCAAACTCGGGCATATATACATATATATGTGTGTAAGAATTCACATGAGAATGTTTCATAAGATATTACAACATACTAATTTACCCTGTTCCTTACATTTGAAATAATTTGATATTTCGTGTTCTGATCACTGTGAGGTGCTAATGACTTTTTAAAAAGAACAGTTGTAACCAACAGAGTTAATCATATAGTACACTCTGGTTTTATAATATTAGGGTAAGATGTTGAACAAACCTATATATTTAATACCATATTCCCTCAAAGCTCAAGAAATCAGAGAAAATAAAATGTTCAGGTGAAAAAGGAAAAAGCTTGAAAAGCAGAAATGTAACTAGGTGCTCACAAAGAGCTTTTATAGGTTTATTGTGCGACCTCATTTAATCTCTCAAACATAATTTGTTCTATGCATGCTGCATTAGCAATTCCATGTTTATTTCCTTAACTGTAAACTTATAATAGTTTTATCTAGTTCATCTCTACTAGTATTTAATAATTTTCATTGTGTTGCTGCCAAACTGAGATTCTAAACTCCTTGGGAGAGATCACAAGCATGATTTTTCTGTGCAAATGTCCAGCATTCTTCTGCCCACTACAAACCAGTGGTTCTCTGAGCACCTTTGTTCCAAAATAACAAAACAGACACCTGTTAATTCTTCACACACTGTACAAAGATAATTTCAAAATTTAGCATCTACCCCTCAAAAATCTGTACATAAAAATTTCTAGTAGCTGAATGCAATTTACTCCCAATATTCTTAAAAAAACAAGTTTCAGAAAGCCTCAGGATATTTGAGTGTCATTGACTTCTAACATATATGTACACAAGTAACTAATATCACTCTCTTTTCAGAATATCTGGAATAATTGCTGGAAAGCTAAGGCATTAAATAGTTTATTCAAGAGTCCAAGGTTACCATCAGGTCTAGGTGGAGCTTCATGAAGTATCTCCTTATTTCTTTTAACCCTTCAATAATTTTCCTCTAATTTTAACCTTCTCAGACCCTTGCTAATCCCTTGTGTTTGCTAATTTCTGGAATATCAAAAACCATATTCCCTTTCCAAATTCTATATTTCACATCAAAGCTTTACTCTGTATAATTTCTCCTCTCTTGTACTAACAAACTCTCTTTTTGATTTATATTATGAATTCTTTAAACTAGAAATAAACTCAGTGTTTCAAGTGCTGTGGTGACTTGCAGTCACAGTTATGCAAATCCAGTGACAGTCTAGGACATAAGACACAGAGGGCATGTAGGGAGATGCACTAAGATGCCCTGCAGTCACTGGGTTCATCTCTCTCAGCTGAGATATCACTGCACAGAACCAACCCTTTGGCCATGGAAAAATAAGAAACTGCTCTCCCTACAGCCATACACACACACATACACACACACAGAGGTATCTTAATGGCACACTGCAAATATCAGCATCTCAGGAGCATTTTTACCAAAGTAATAACATTTATTAACTGGAAACGGCATATTTTTGCAGCTCCTGAATTTATCAAAATCACACCATTCAAGTGGGATATTTCCACCTCTTACCTAAGTCAGCACTTCAGATTTAAGCAGTATTGATTCCAATTTAAACTAAAAAAAACTCCAAACAACTATTTCCAACCTACCTGACTCTGCAGTAAAGTATACAGAATAAATGAGTTAAGCCTTTCCTACTCTCACTGCCTTATTTGAGACATTCAAAGTATTATCATTAATCATTCAATAGCAAAACAGAACTGCATAACAATTAAAAATTAGTACACAAATGAAATCTTGCATATCTCATTTGGCCTATTTATATTTTCTGCAGACTTTAAATAGCAGTTGATAGGGCAATTAAAGGAGAGGAAAGGATTTCACAAAGAGATATTATTTAGCAACAGCCTGGCCCGAAAAATCCCTGCTTCATTTCTCCAATTAGACAAATAATAAATATTTTCTGTAAATCCTGCATGTTTTGATTCACATTTTAAGAAAATTAAAACACTGATCTCTGAGTTTTGTCAAGGAAAATACATAATATATATTTTATGTATGTTAGCAGATTAATAACTGGTATTTTGTTATTAACTGTTCTCTTTATCTCTGGTTTGCATTATGAAATTCAGTTACGTGTATGTAATGATTGTGAGCATGCAGTAAAAAATTGTGTGAAGAAACAGTGGCTCTCAGTGCTTTGGTATTAACAAACAAAACATGAAAAAAGAAAACAACCCAATCAAATATCTTTTAATGGGGAAATCCTTATTGCACCTTTTTCTGAAAAACATGCACTTAAGTAATGTTCAAGATGAAATGAGCCTAAACCCACAAGTTCCCTGTAGGCACACAAGTTCCTCTCTCCAGCAGCCCTGCAGCTCTTTGTAGTGGGGAGCCCAGCACTGCAGCCAGACCCCAGATGAATTTCAGGAGTTCCCAGCAGAGGGGAAGAGACAGCTCCCTGGATCTGCTGGCAATGCTCCTCCTAATGAAGCCCAGGGTGGTCTTCAAATCAGATAATGTTGACCATTATCTTGAAAAAATTAGTCATTAACAACAAGCACTGTTGTTAATTAACACTATAGATATCTAATTAACACTATAAATAGCATTATGCACTTACAAGTAAAGGCTGACATGTTAAAAATTACAGGAAACTTATATCTATCTTACAAAAATGTTTTAATACCCTTTTTTATTTAAACATTATATTGAATGAATACTGATAATTTTGACAGATCAGTGAATGAAGATAGGTTTGAAATTGAGGATAAATAAAAGTTTTCAAATGTTAGAGGGCCCCTTAAGAAGCATTAACATTTTTAATGATTTAAGAAACTGATCTAAAACTTATATCAGTTATCAATTTACCTCGTCAGAGCCACCTTTCACGAGGAAGATATAAACATATTGCAGAAGCTGTGTGCATTACAAACTTATTCCTGGTTCCCGAACCAAAAAAAAAAAATATATCTTCTGCTTCTTTCATTAATTACTGTGCTGGTCTTTTAAAATTGTTTTACATAAAATTAAACACATCTAAAGAAATATAATACTGAGCCCACTGGTCAGGATGATCTTTAAATGTGGATTTACTTACAAGTCACAGAAAAACTAAAGCTAAAGCTAAAGCTCTTGAAATTATTTGCCTTTGCTGCCTCTCAGTGTGATCCTTCCCACTATTCCTTGGCCTCCCAGTTACCATGGCACAGGTTTTTGTCCAGAGACTATGGAAATTAAGAGAAGGTTCTGTGTCACAAAGTGGACAGCTGAGAAATCTGAGCTTGTGCCAAACAAAGCACTAATGACAAGCACAGCGAATTTGTATCAGTGTGATGTTAATTATCTCTACTGGGATGTGCAACCAATCAGCAAGACTGCTGGCCCGTTCAACTGCAGTTTCATGGCTTTTCCAAATTAACCCTTGGAGCCTTTCCAGACCTTGCTGGGACCTCTGTGGGAGGACCACAGGACACCATGCTGGACTGCCAAGGTGTGCCTTGGAGTTCCTCAATGGAATGCTTTGAAAAAATCAGAAGTCCTTCACTGTCACAATAGATTATCACAATTTATTTTGAATTTAAGAAGGAGCTTTTCACAGCAAATTTTTGCACTGCTGCTGTTCTGAGTTTCCTGTTCAATCAGCTTCTACTATATCTTCATTAACAAAGTGTCTGATGCAGCATGCCCTGATTGAGTACTTATGCTTTAGAAATCAGATTTGTCCATATTTTATAAAATTCAACTAAAACTATGCATATGTCTGAGCTTCAAAAATCTAGACTGAAATTTCACTGGAACAATTGGCTTGAAATTTGGGAAAAAATCCTCTACAGATTTCGCCTTTATAAATCTGTGCCAAGGCTTAGATTTTATGGAGCCAAACAAATGGTTAGGCACTGGATTTTGGAATCAAAGCAAGTCCTCTGTGACCTTCAAACCTTTGAGTATAATGTTTAGACAAAAAATTCACTGCCACAAAATACATGCGAAAAATGCCAGGCATATATGCATATGCAGAAAATGAAACTCTAAATATTATTAAACTCTTAGTATTCCTATCATTGAAATTGAAAAAAGAATAATTAATTTGAGGACTATAATTATTATATACTAGCTACTCAACATTTCTTCAACTCCATTATGTTTTTGGGGTTTTTTTTATAATTTTTTGGTAAGTATACACCTGGGCCAGTTGTCTTTCCTGGCTGTGCTAATGGGTGTCATTCTGCTGCTCTGTTCTAATTTTTAAGTCACCCATATGTCTGAATTCAATGTGTTTTCTCTATGCTGTTTCCTATCAGCTGTAGCATGCAGAAACAGAAAGATAATCATGTAAGGAGTTTGATCTATTTGTAAGCAAAACACCTAGTTTGAATTACCAGTTCCATTTTTATCTAAACCTCGTGGCCTGGAACACCTTTTATACCAAAAACACACCTCCATAAGGTTGATTTTTGTTTTTTTCACAGACAGCTTATTTAAAAATAAAATATGCACTAGGTTTTTTATTTGTAGTGACTGCTGTAATTTGTGACTTTATGAAGGTAACTCAAGCTGCAACAGACATATTGTGTGATTGATAGTGAATTATGGCAACTTATTACCAACAGCAGAAATGTTACCTGGCTTCATGCTACATGAAATAGTTGCTTGGGAGAGTCAGATTTTTCACTCTTACCAATTTGCATCTCTGATACTATTTATTTCATGCATGTGTTAGGAATTCACAACATTTAGAGGTGAGACTAAAAAAAGAAAAAAAAAGCAACCACATAAGTGAATAATTGACAATGTAGTATTTTAAAATAACATAATTTTAAGATACCTATGGGCAGGATAGTTGCATTTAAGTATAATTGGTGTAAAAAAATTTAAATAAAACATTTTTACAACATTTCAGATACATACTAAGCCACTTAGCATGAACTCAGAAAGAAAAGAAATATATTTACATCAGAAAGTCTTTTGAAAAGTTATTAAAGTCCTTTTATGTTAAGTGTAAACTACTCTCATTATCATATTCATTGCTATTATTCACCAGATTTTTATCAGCAATCACATCCCTCTAAGACATTTCAGCCTTTCAGACAAATAGCTTTTTCTGTTTCTCACATGCTCTCACATGCACACAAAATGTTTATAAAATAAAACCACCACATGAGTTCTACCATTTTTCATAATCTACCAAATGCTTCAACATCCCAATCCCAGCAATGTGTTGTTTACAAATGGGGGGAACTCATCTAAACTGAACCAGCTGCTAGGATCTAGTTCTGTTTGTTTCATTTACTGTAAATGAGTCTTCCTTTTAAAAGGTATTAAACTGCCTTCCCTTCTTTAGTGTTCATTTCCCAAAGAGAAATAAACTGGAGGCTCAGCATTTTAATATGTGAAGAGAACCTGAGGCTCTTTCTACCTAAATTTAATGAAACAAGTAGGAGCCATAAGATACTGCATTTTATTGCTTAATTGCCTGACTGATTCATTGAGCATTTTTTGCCTAATGATTATTTTCCATATCTCCCATTAGCAGCATAATTGCTGAACTGCCTTATGGCTTCTATTTTCCTCATCTACTGCCCTTTCATTGAAACCTGTATACTTGTACCTCTCTAATGAGTTTTTTGTTGCCTTCATAAGCAGAAATCTTTTTTTTACTATTTTACTAATTTACTATTCCTTTTGTATCTCTCCAAACACTGTGCCTGCTATTCTCATCTTCTTTCTGTATTGCTGTTTCCATTCTGTAGAAGTTAATTCAATTATGATTCCTTCTACACAGTTTTTAATTTCACCTACATGCTGCTTGTGTGTTGACCAACAGGCTATCCTAAGTAAAAAAGTTATATCAGGCTGCTGTAAAAAAAAAATAGAAGTCCTTAGCTAGCTAATGTAAGTAAGCTAATGTCAACTGCATAATAAAGAAAAGAAAATAGGAAAAGGAGTATTTATGGCTCAAATTAATGCCATTAGTAGCACAAGAAGCTGGGAGATTTTATGCATGAGGTCACTAAAAGCTCACTCAAGCTGTGCTTTGATGGTGTTTTCTGTTCTTAGTTCAGATGTCCATGTACAGACTGGTAGAGCCAAGAACTTGTCTTAATGGGTGTAGGCAACCTGCTGGATTTTCTATCCCCCACAAATCCTGCCAATTTGAAGTAGGCAATAAAGTAAAATAAAATACTTCTATCATGTTCTAGAAGGAGAGCAGACAGTCTCTAGTTTATGCTTGAGGAATTGTCTACAGAGTGTCAGAAAACCCACCATGAAACAGTAAAACTGGCATCCTAGAAGCAGAAAATGTTCACTTTAAGCAAGCATTGAATCCCATGGAGATTAAACCTCAGCATTTAATACACTTTCCACTACTTCCCTTGTACTTCTCTATGTATGTGACTAATTTAATCATGTTTTTCTGTGTATAGGCAGGTAGACAAACATAACTCAGTCTAACATAAAGTCAGTTTCAGTCCGGTTCTGTGATTTTTATTTTTATTGGAGTCTTTTTGCAGAAATCATTGCAAGTCAGAAGTCCTGAGGATTGAAAATGTAATAGCAAGTTACATAGCTGGAATTTAACCACTTCAAATTTTTTGTTTACAAAGTCCCATTACCCATGATTTCATCCCCTAGGTCTCTTATTACATAAACAGGTGTCTGACAGCCAACCTAGATGGTTTATGAAATCTCTGTACTCCTATAATTCCATGCTAAATCTCATCAGAACAAAATACTTGTTTACCAACTTGAACTGAGCAAATATTCTAAAGTTTTCTTCTGTGCATGCATGTGCTAGTTGCAGACATGGTTTTAAAGGAAAAAAAAAGGGCATAACTTTTATTGTTCACACAAACCTGCCCACTAACCACAAGGGAAATTAATTCACCTGCACAAAATACTCATTTTGTTCCACTCTGCCTACCTGAGACTGTTGAGAGAATTGACAGAGACAGACCTTGCTGAGAATTGCAATATACTACTAGGAAGCTTATTTGCAGAGAGCAGACATTTTATCCATCCAACACTGTTTTTGAATTTAAAAACACAAAGAGTTTGAGTCTGTAACGAATTGAACATTGTGCGGATCTAAAAGAGTTCTGGTTGAAAAGTCTACGCACATTTTGCCACTTATAATAATAAAATGGAGCAGTACTTGTATGTTGTGGATGCTTGCATCACAGAAAGAAAAGTTTATCAGCATCTTGACCACCATGCAGTAGCAAGAATGAAGGGTTTTGTTCCCTTACTGCATAAATTATTTCAAAATAGGATTCACAAATAGCTATGTGGATGCTACCAATTGTGGCTGCATTTACACTTTGATTGTATCCTCTGTAACACCACAGAGTCAAAATCCCCACCATGCTATACCATACATATACTTACTGTACCCAGTGTGCTGGGAGAATCCACAGATATTAAGGCACTCTCCAGTGAATTTTCTGGCTGTGAGACCTCAAAGGCTGGTGTGGCCTGCTTGTTACACCCCTGTTGCTTCACATCACAACTCACTGCCCTGTCTTCTCCATGGTGAGCTTTTTTGGGAATTAAAAAAAAAAAAAAAGGCAGGGCATTTAGCCCACACATGCACTGTCCTGTCCTGGTTATCATATCCATTAGGCTGCTCCCTCATTCCAGGGGAAACCACTGCAGGACACCCTTTCATGCACACATGGGGCTGCCCTCCACAAGTGGCCACCTTAAAGCTATTATACCCATGTGTCATACTTCAGATTAGCTGCCAAGTGGACACTGAGAGACCACTTCAGCCCCAACAGAACATCTGTGGAACACCTCTGAAGAAGCCTCTAAGGTCAGGCATGGTACCAATGTTTAGCGTTGTTAGAAAAATGCTCTATAATGGAATAATACCAGAAATAAGTTTCCTTTTACTAAGATGAATTTACACAAAATCTCTGCCTAATTCTAAAACAAGTTTTGTACTACTATCCCCCTGCTCTCACAACAGAGGTTTCTGGACCTGAACTTCACAGTAAGTATGTGGTATTGACTTTGCTGCTAAACTCAGGAGAGAGCCTGCTACTGCTCACAGGCAAAACTGCTGCACAGCAGAGCCTGGCTGAAGATCTATACCTGATGTGATCTGCCATTTTTCTTATAGCCAGTAAAGTTCAGATTAGACAGAGAGGTAGCCCTTAATAAATATTCAGCAGGACAGTCAGTGAAAGTATGATCACAATGCACAGCAAGAATGTGTCTGTCCTAGCAATGACATCTGACTCTTCTGTTTCTTTTCAAATTCTTTTTTCAGTTTGTCTTGGATAAAAATGGATAATGTGAGATGAATAATGGAGAATGAGAAAGTGGGAAGGCACATCATAAAGCTCATCAGAATCCAATAAAACTGACAGTATATGAAGAGTGCATTAGGTTAGAATTTAAAGATAAAAATGATTGCAAGGAAAGAAGAAAATTGTAATCTTCATTTGCAATTCCAGACTTGGAAAGTGGAAAGTTTAAGACAATATATTGCTGAAATACTCCAGAAGCTTTGGAGACTTTTGACAAGAAAACTTATGAATATCATAAAAGGTAGATGTCAGGTTTTACCGGTACATACTGAACTGTCTGTGATATATAAGAAAATAGAAGCTCAGGAATCTTCTAGGGCTTTGCAAAATTGTAATAAAAATCTTCTAATCGATGTGCATGGAGAAGGGCTATAAAAATGGCATGTGTTGCTGACACACACAAATCTACTTGCAAATTCTCAAGACATCCAGGTCTAAAAGAGCCAGGAATTAAAACCTTGCAACAGAAATGGGACAAAATAATTAGCCACTTTCATCCCCTGACTAGTATCAACCAGACACACCCAAAATTAACACATTCCTAAGCAGAATTCAAGGGGTGTTGGGAGGGGCTTGAAAACTGATGTCACCTTATCCTCATCCTCTCTGAACAGACTGCCCACATAAGGGCAATTTTGTGCCTGATAACTTGGCAGACTTGCACACCTCTAGGTATTGGTTGGTGTGAGAATGAGTGTGAGACTGAAATTAGTTATAGCAGTAAGAGACTGCAGAGAATTCAATAAGTTGTTGCTGTATATATGTACTTGTACATATATCTATATGTGGTATGCATGATATAATAAGCAATTCAGCATTTATTTATTCAGTTATAACTGGAAGGATGAAATGATTCATCAAACTAAAGGGCCATTTCTAGTTCTAAAGCATAGAAGGCCATAGTTTCTAGGCTAGGTTTATCCTATCCTTATAGGCAGTTCTAAAATAGTCAAAATTTATTTCAGCTGTTCCAGCACACAACTGAACACCTCATTACATCTTTTAGTACCACACAGCAGGCATCAAAATTTAGACCTCTAAATGTAGCAAAACAATTCAAAAGCATAGATGTCTATGTAGAGCCATTCTTGATTTTAGACTGCCTGAAACACCTGATGAGAGCTGCCCTATGTGACAGAAGATCTGTGGGAGATATCAAGAGGACACCTTAGGATTTCTAAGATGCTGCTAGACACCAAAGTGTTTGAATTATTATGTATAGCGAACATTCAGTTCTGAATAGGTAAATAACTGATGTCATTTGGGAGTTTGTGGGGGGTTTGAGACATCCAGGCAGAGCAGACTGATAACTAATACATTTTTGTTGAGACTGCTGTTTATCGATTTGTTTTGTTTGTTTTTTTTTTTNATTTTCTCCCTGGCCTGTGCCTGAGCAGGGTAAGGACAGCCTGGTGCAAGAGAAGTGGCAGATGCCACTCTTTGATAACTTTTGAAGTCCTGCTCATAGAAGGGCATCTTTGGGTGAGTCAGGAGCTTACATTGTTAGGTACCAGAAAGAAGCCAGCTCCAGAACAGGGATAAAGCACAGGGGGCAATATACAGATTTTTCAAGGCCAAGACAGAGAACCCAGCCCTTCTGTCCATGGGAAAATATCAAGGAAACTCTGTGTAAAAGCATGCAAGTACATTCTCAGCCTTTGAGTTTATGTTTGAGAGATGCTAAGAGTTACTAGGGAATGTATACAGGTTTAATGTAAAAATTTCTATTCAACGGATCATTACAATGTCTGTGATACATGGAGCTTTTTTTCTGCCCATGCCACAGATGCTATAAAATGAAGTATTTTGCTGAACTAGTTTTTCTATCATAAAATTAGTATTTTGCACCAATATTTTTTATCAAATATGCTAATATATGTTTATTTTTAAAATAAATATTTCTTTGAAAACTGTTAAATTGCCATACCACCCATAGTTAGGAGGTGTTATGGGAAGATATGGCACCAGACATTTACAGTGCCTATATGCTCATATTTAAGTGGTCAACTGACCACAGAGTAAAATGAAGAAATGAGGCCAATTTATCAATCTACTCCCAAAGCATGAACTCCTATGTACTGGAACAGGGTGGTAGAAAAGAAGCATAGTAAGTATTATTTTTACACTTCGACTCCATAATCCATGTACTTCCATAAATTCCTATTTAGATGCAGCAGAGAGATTTTGAAAAGTAACCTCTGCCAGGTTTAGGACACCAGATGCCAGTCTGGAGAATTGCCTGGTTGATCTGTGGCATTTGCAGGCAATGGAGGGAAAGGCCATTGCATCAAGTGAGTGAGGACAGAACTATAAAGAAAATAATTTGTGGGTACTTTATTGAATTATGATATGCATACAGACTGTGGAAATTGGATTCTCTAAACATGCTGTACTTGAATTTGTAACTTTAACATTTTTTCAGTATGTTTGTTGAAAAATACTGCTGCAAAATATTAATCAGAACAGATTATGATTGAAAATATTTGTTCAGAAAAACAGTTTTTTGGCAGATTTGCAGAACAAATGTATTGCACACAATAAGATTTGTCCAAAATGAAAAAGATATTTCAGGAGCAAAAATCCAATATACATTCTAAGAAAATATTTACATTTGCTTTTTCATTATTGTTTTATGTTGTCTTTAGATATATTAGCAATGGCACATAATCTGGCAGGCTACAGGGTGAGAGATTATATTACAATAAATTGAAAAAATCATATAATGCACAAAATATTAGAGAAATCAATAATTCTGTTCACATTTGGATAGTCAAAGGGAGATTCTGACACTGGTGCCCTGCTAAACATAATGGAGATGTGCCTTTCAGGAAACTTTTATGGATGGAGGACAGAGATTTTCAGCCCATATCTTTTCCTTGTCTTCCTTTCACTGAAGAAAATAGAGTACTTAGTATTTGGAGATTTTTACCTTCAACTGAAGGAGACAAGTCATATTAAAAGAGCATAATAATGCGTTCATATATGTTCTGTTTTCCAGACAGAAGTTTTTCAAAACTGATCTGCAAAACCAGTAACATCAGGGGAGACCATTTATTCTGAATATATTTTTCCTAAATGTAGAATTTTTGTATTTTTTGTGGTGCACAAAACACACCATAGGACTAAATTTATTTTCTCTTGTGTGCAGTGGCATAACTAAAAGTAGGAGCAACAAGTGCCTACTTCCTGTGTATCCCTCACAGTTTGGGAAGCATATTTGCTGAGTAGTCTTGACTTCTGCAGTTTCAGATAATGAAACACTCACATATATCAACTGAGAAAAAAACAGAACTGTGATGCAAGACTTCAAAATTTGAATCAACTTCCTTGGTAGGCTCTTTACAGTATAGTTCTGTCACTATAAAAGACTTTTTAGGACATGACTGTCAGTATGTTCCTAAGTAAAATCCCACAAATACTTACTAAAAGCTCATTGATTTAATTGGAGCTTAATTAAAATGAATGGAAAAGTGGTAAATAACGTATCCAAATAAAGAAAATATTGTAACAGCAAAGTCTATTGGCAACGTGGGCATGCAACAGACTTTGTGAATAGTTACAGCCAGTAAAATATGGAACTTGCAAACATTTACATGTTGAGACATGTCATCCACCTTTAAAAGCCAATATTGTATAAAGATAATGATCAAAAATTCCACAACTGTGATAACAACTATGGAGTGATTGAATTATTTAATACATTTCAGACACTTGATCTTACAACTTGTGTCTGAAGACATAAACAGATTAAGACAGTAATCTCATTCCTACTGAAAGTTTTCCTGTGGTTCAACACCTTCCTCAGAAAGGGACCTCATCTAAGCAGTAATAGCAGTTTATGACAGTGATCCCATCCAGCTCCAGGAAAATTCAGAACTAAATATCAGCCTTGGTAGCTTTATTCTCACATTAATATTACTTGAGCAAATACAGAAACAGAAGAAAATTTCTCTTGACAGTAGCATAAAAGGGATAGAGGTTCCTGAGGGATAAGGAAATATGCAGGCTAGTGGGCAAATCAAGACCACTTTCATTAAAGGTATGTAAAAAGAGGAAAAAGGTAAGATTTGTTTAGCCAGACTGCAGCATGAGAAAGAGGTCTTTCTCACGTCTCTACATTGAGTTAAACATGGTTATTATGTGGAAAAGTGCACAAATTATCATGCTGTGCAGCTACAAGATCAATATGGTTTGCTGCTCATCAATCTCAAAACACGTCCCCTGCATCACATCTTTGGAACATGTGTTCATTTACAGTCATGGAAAGATTATAGGTATCAGGAATTTTATCTTCATCTGCACTGAATTTAATTAACATACGTTCCACTAAATATTTAAATGGTTACAGATGAAAGATTTTCCTGTTAAATTAATTTGTTTTAACTACTCACTTTTACAGGTGAATTCTTATTATCTTGTCTGAGTCTATCTTTTTTCTATATGTACTTCCAGTCTTTAAGCAGATGCAGTAAGTCACTGAGAATAGCATGGGTTTGGGGGAATTTTTTTTCATAATGGGTTGTAAAAGATAATGTTTGAAATTAGTTATCTTACAATTATATTTTGTCATCCGGTCTTCTGTCTCCTCCACTTTCTACCTACAAATTCCTTTGGTCTGATAATGTCAAGTTTATTAGGTAACAGTCCTAAGATCAGTAGCAGAGCTTATACAAGATGGCACATTTCACAATAATTCTATTAAAATCAACATTTCTGATTCTTCAGGAGGAAAAAAAGAAAATGTGAATCTGCCTTAGAGATCATGTTTAATCACAAATTTTGTCAGGAAAGAGAAATGCAATAGAATTGATAGTGGGCTAACATTTCCACATAAGGAAACTGAACCTTTGGGCTATACAGAAGGATGATATTTTTTATATATATATAATATAATATTTTATAATATAAACTACTGGAGTAGAGGCAAAATATTGTATCCTGGGCTGCATCCAAAGCTTTATGAGCAGCAAGGCAGGGAAGGGACTCAGCCCCTCTGCTCAGGTGAGAACCCACCTGCAGGGCTGCATCCAGCTCTGGGTGCTCCAGCACAAGAAGGATGTGAACCTCTTGGAGCCAGTCGAGAGGGGGTCTCAGGAAATGATCAGAGGGATGGAACACCTCTGATGCAGAGAAAAGCTGGGAGAGTTGGGGTTGTTCAGNGGTAAGATTTGTTTAGCCAGACTGCAGCATGAGAAAGAGGTCTTTCTCACGTCTCTACATTGAGTTAAACATGGTTATTATGTGGAAAAGTGCACAAATTATCATGCTGTGCAGCTACAAGATCAATATGGTTTGCTGCTCATCAATCTCAAAACACGTCCCCTGCATCACATCTTTGGAACATGTGTTCATTTACAGTCATGGAAAGATTATAGGTATCAGGAATTTTATCTTCATCTGCACTGAATTTAATTAACATACGTTCCACTAAATATTTAAATGGTTACAGATGAAAGATTTTCCTGTTAAATTAATTTGTTTTAACTACTCACTTTTACAGGTGAATTCTTATTATCTTGTCTGAGTCTATCTTTTTTCTATATGTACTTCCAGTCTTTAAGCAGATGCAGTAAGTCACTGAGAATAGCATGGGTTTGGGGGAATTTTTTTTCATAATGGGTTGTAAAAGATAATGTTTGAAATTAGTTATCTTACAATTATATTTTGTCATCCGGTCTTCTGTCTCCTCCACTTTCTACCTACAAATTCCTTTGGTCTGATAATGTCAAGTTTATTAGGTAACAGTCCTAAGATCAGTAGCAGAGCTTATACAAGATGGCACATTTCACAATAATTCTATTAAAATCAACATTTCTGATTCTTCAGGAGGAAAAAAAGAAAATGTGAATCTGCCTTAGAGATCATGTTTAATCACAAATTTTGTCAGGAAAGAGAAATGCAATAGAATTGATAGTGGGCTAACATTTCCACATAAGGAAACTGAACCTTTGGGCTATACAGAAGGATGATATTTTTTATATATATATAATATAATATTTTATAATATAAACTACTGGAGTAGAGGCAAAATATTGTATCCTGGGCTGCATCCAAAGCTTTATGAGCAGCAAGGCAGGGAAGGGACTCAGCCCCTCTGCTCAGGTGAGAACCCACCTGCAGGGCTGCATCCAGCTCTGGGTGCTCCAGCACAAGAAGGATGTGAACCTCTTGGAGCCAGTCGAGAGGGGGTCTCAGGAAATGATCAGAGGGATGGAACACCTCTGATGCAGAGAAAAGCTGGGAGAGTTGGGGTTGTTCAGCCTCTTCAGAAGAGAAAGCTCCAGGGAGACCTTCCAGCACCTTCCAGTACCTAAAGGGGCTGCACAAGGACTGAGGGGTGCTTTTTACAAGGGCCTGGAATGATAGGACAAGGGGGAATGGCTTCAGACTTAGAGCAGGTGTGGATAAAATATTTGGGAGAAATTCTTTACTGTGGGGGTGGTCAGACACTGGGGCAATTTGTCTGGATAAGCTGTAGATGCTTAATCCCTGGAAATGTTCAAGACCAGGTTGGATGGGACTCTGAGCAACCTGGGCTAGTGGAAGGAGACCCTGCCCATGGCAGGGAGCTGGAAAGAAATGAACTTTAAAGTCCCTTCTAATACAGACCATTCTATGATTCTATGATTTTATGAAGGTCAGAAAAATTCTTGAGTGATTTCTTGGTCTCTAGTTAAACCAGAGAGGTCTCTGGTTCCCACAGAAATCCAAATAATAACTCAGAACACACTGTCTCAACAGCTAGCATGCCAAACGCTGAAAGAACTGAAACCTAAAGCAAAAGGAACAAAATGGTCAAAATTTTGTGTTTAAAATTAATACTTATAAGCAGTAAAATTCACTGGTTTCAGGTACCCAAATTCTGTTGCCTGGAAAAAGCAGGTTTAATATAAAAGTGAAAGTGCAACAAAGATCACTGGCAATGTTCACTCTACTACTTACAAGATTATGACATTTAACAACTGCTCAGCCATCAGCTACGTATGAATGGAAATGAATTTTATTGACTTGCAAACAAGTGGCCTAGGAACATCATTCTTCAGATTAAACACAGCTCAATAATTATGTCTTACTGTAAAAAATGTAAAATAAAAATTAATACACAATTACAGTGCATGTAATATTAGTTGTAGTATTTCATTGGACAATATTTGTAAAATAGTTGGAATTATTTGGCTGATTTTTTAATCACTAACCTCAAATCTTTAGAACTAGCCAAGATAGGACAACCACAGTGCTTAAAAAGAAAGACACAGATTTAGAATACTAATACTTCAGTTTTGACATGAATTTTGATAAAAGGATACTTGAGTGCCACAAGTAAAACATTCTGATATTTGAGTTACATTTAAAAAATACCAAATCTACCTTTCTTTCCTTTTCACCAATCTACTTGTGGATGTAGCACTAATGAAGATGACTTATTATACTGAGAGACTAAAAAAAAAGTATGACAGTTTCTCAGAATTAATTATATTAATGATGTATTCTAAAAAGACTCCCTGGTATACCAAAACCTTCTGATGATAATGATTCTTCAGCTCAGAGTTCCTGATTTTTTCACAACTGACATTATTTTCAACACATCAATCTTTCAACAAGATTTCTTCCCAAAGTGAAAATGGCAGTTGAATAATACTTCTCTGAGATTTTTTTCTCCCAAGCGGAATCTTTGTCATCATATTCATACTTAAGACAGTTATTTGTGAGGGAATTTTTCTGAATGCTTAAAAAAGGTATTATTTCTGAAAATATTTATTGGCTATTTCTGCAGATTTTTCATTGAAATACCAAAATTTTTTTATTTATTCCCCATCTACACATCATGAAATTTATTCTTCCATTATTATTATTATCATCATCATCATCATCATTATCATTGTTTTTATTTCTTCTTAGTAAAACACTTTCTGAGGAATAAGATCACAAGACCTGAATTCTGATTTGGCTCTGTGGTTGTTTATTCTGTGCATTAGGCAAATGAAGCTGTCTGGTTGCTGCTGTGTATAGTTCCATTTAACTTCAATTAAAGGTAGAGATTAGAGCTTGTTTCCACAATCAGGCTGATTTGTAATTAAGAATAAAAGTGTTATATATACAGTATTTATGATACTCTGTAGGAAAAAAATTAGAAACGGTTCTCCATAACAAGAAAAACATCTATAGGCTCAGTTCTGGGTGGGGCTGTAGGGAAGATAAGAATGCATCCAGTGACATATAAACAATCTTCTACTTTTCCTTTTTGATGTCTTACAAGTACCACTTTAATAGGCCACATCCACATAATACTTTTTTCCTTCCACAGCTAAACTGCTGCTAAAATGCAGCATCAGTTTCTTCTTAACTGTGCTGTAATCCAGAAATATGTGATATTGCAGGACTCTAAACACCACTTCCTCCATTCTAAATATGTAACCAAAACCTCACTTGCAATATGATTCAAAACACAAAGCTTTACTACTATTACATATAAAAATATTTTTAGTCCTTAGCCAACCTTGTGTCATGTTATCTAATAAAAATAATGCATGGATTACTGTAGCCATAAGCCTGTAGTAATATGAATTCTAAGCATCAAGGTAGATCATAGCTCTATATCAGTCCTAGTTAAATAAAACCCCAGTTCATTACTATAGCAACCTCTGAAATAGTTGAAATGCAAAATTGTAGGAAAAGTGTTACAATTTTACTGCTAGGAACAGAAATTTATGAAGTTTTCTCAATATGTTTTTCCAAATAATTTTTCTTTTCAACAGTTTTCATCAGCTTCTCTGGCACAAAAAAAAAGTGTGAGAAAAGCAATCTTCTGCTTTTGGATTTTTGCTTTGTTTTGCTTTGGGGTTTTCCCATTTGGGGGTGCATTTTTATTTTGGGGGGTTGTCTTTTTTGCTTGCTTGTTTGTTTTAAGTATTATTGTTTAAAGTTCTTCTTATTTTTTTTAAGAATTGTTGTTTGTAGGGTTTTTTTTTAATTGAAAACTCCCAATTATTTCCCTGAATGAAAATAATACAGAATATAACCTAGGTTAAGAAAAATATATGAAAACAAGAGAACAAATGAAAAAAAAAAAGGTAAAAAGTGAAAAAGTAAAAAAGTAAAAAAAAGTTTGAAACTGTATGGTAAAGAGCTGGTATGAACTGCAATCATCAAAAGTCAAGGTAACACAAGGATTCCCATCAGTCAAGGACCAAATTATTTGTTTGAACTGCAGGCAATGAGCACGAGGTGTTACAGGGACAGAATTTTTTATTTTTAAGGTGCAAGAAATGTCACAGAAACTCCCTTCCCACCTTTAACTTTTAATGGAGTGGGAAGAAAAAAGCAAAAGCAAGAGATATCTTTTGCATTTCAGACAGTTCTGTAATTCCAGTACTGCCACTCTATAATCTGGACAAGGCTTGATAACTCAGCAGTTCTTTTGTAATAGTCTTTGCTTATATGTTCTCTTAGAGAACAATGTAATAAACAATATCCATTATAAAAGGCAGTAAACCACTTATATTAACTGTAGCTCAAATATGCCTTATTCAGAAAGATATTTATATTGGTGACAGCTATAAACCCTATGGGTTTCGTGGTTTTTTCGTTTCTTTATATTTGTGGTTTTTCTACCTTTTTCTCTACTTTCTTTCTTTTTCCTGTGCTATGGCATATTAAAAAAAGGGAGAACAGGACAAAAGAGTAAATATTAACAAAGCAAGGGTACTGAGAATAAAATTAAAGTATTTTTCCCCCATCGTTTTCTCTTCATTAGCCTGGGGACTCTGCATACAAGCAGCCAAAAACTTGTGAAAAAGTTCTGCCCTTTGTCCCTGGTAGCCTAATTTAACTACAGGTAGGCTTATATTCTGCAGCCTTCTGTCCCTTTGTTATTCAATGAGATTCAATGAGGAAGAAAGAGCACTTTACATCATCTCATTATTACACTACACACCACTTATATCTGTCTATGTAACCCCAACACAAGGCTCTAAAATAGCAAAGTATAAATATCAGCTAAGTGTTGGTAAAATTGTAGTGTTTATCTATTCATTTTTTGAAGTCCTAATATCCATCAGGTAACTAGAGTAACAAAGCTTTTTTATGCTCCTGTACAAAAACATAACTCTTGATGATGAATGATTTACAAAGGAAAGCAGCTAAGCAGAAGATCAGGAACATCATTAAAGCCTCAGGCAGATGAAAACCCAAACAAAACCATATTGGTAGCAGCCCTGTGTCACTCTCCTTTCAAAGCACCAGAGCTTGTGTGTTTGGCTTTTGAATATTCAAAATAAACTTCCTGCAGTTTTGATCTAGGGAAGAGATTTTACAATTAGAAATAAGGGACAGAAGTGCCACCTTGCCAGGGAGCACAGCAGGACGGGACTGAGCAGGGAAGTCATATTACCCCAAAATCGTTTTCATTGGAAAACACCTCTGAGGTCATCGAGTCCAGCCTTTGACCAAACACCACCTTGTCAAAGGAAAAGTTAGAAAAAAGATGAAACATAATAATTTGCACCAAAATAAAGTTGCTTTTTCTGAGAATACAACAATTTCAGAAAATTATTTAAGCAACAAATTAGATCGTATTGAAAAAGACCTAAAACTTTAAAAGACTGTAGATCACACTTTCCAGTGAAAACTTTAAAACCCCTTTACAATTATTTAGATTATAGAAAGGGAAACTGGTAAGTGGTCAACTAGGTTCAAGGATTTCTACAAGTGAAAATAGTTGAGTACTAATGGATGTCCTCCCTAGTGAAGAAGGGGGAAAAAAAATGATACCCAATGGACTTCAATATAGCAAAAATCAGGATAGGGAAAAGGTCCAGCATTTAAACCCATTGAAACGTATCAGATTCCTGTACATATGCCATGAGTGCAGAAAATATCTTGAAAATATTATTTAAAACATCTAAAATCCCAAAATTTTAAACTTCTCTAAACTTTTAATATCTAAAAATATAGACTATACATAATGAATGACAGAATAGTACAAAAGGCTTTGCCTGCACCCCATAGACATGACCTCCACAATTTACTTCTGTATGAATAAATAATTAAAATTTCCTGAAATCAGAATAATAAAGACTTTCCACTAGGCCAGCTATCTAAGCCCATGGGTAAAAGCCCTTGGTTTTTTTTTTTACTTTTATTTTTCCATTGGTAGGGAAATATTTTATGTAAAAATCAACAAACTACACACAAAAATACCCTTTCATCTTTCTCTTCTTCCCTTCCCTAACAGCTGCAGATAGAGGAGCAGTCCCTTAACTGATTTTCCCCTCATGGTTTTACCCATTATAAACTGTGCAAGAATGTTATCAGTTAACATACTGCCCCAATGAATGCTCAGATTTATGAAAAAGCATAGGCCTTTTCCTTCTCACTATAAGATGCACCTCTATTATGAATCTGCTTCTTATTAGTCTTCACACGTATAATGCATTAGGAATCTAAAGACGCCTTTAAAGAGAACAGCAATAAGTATTGCAAAACACATCACCATCAAAAGTCAGGTCTTTAGCAAGACATGACAGCAGTCCTTGCCCCATCTCCAAAGTCTTCCAAGGATTCCTCAGAAACTCCTGAGGCCACAGTAGAAAAGCTCTGGTTCTATATCTGATGCTCTCTGTGCTGATCCAATTCGTGATTTTCAGACCGGTGCTGATAAAGATCACAGACATGCTGTTAGTGGCAACAATAAACTATTGAAATGTGCATAAATATTTATAGATGTTACTTTTCTGCAAGACAGCTACTTCCTTTCAGGCTTGATTTCTGTTAGCTCAGTGGTTTTAGGAATTGCATCAGACTGTAAACAGCCCCTTTGATCCCTAGATTGTTTTTTCGTTGTTGGTTGTTTGCTGTGCCTCTCAAAAATCTTGCTTGTCTCTACACTATCCCATCAGCTCCGCCTGTCATCCGCCTTCCTACTCTGCAATCTGTAAGTTTTTATTCCCCTGATGAGTCCATTTTCATCTCAGTGAGAGCAACTCTTCCATTCATAGGATCTCCATTATCAAATCAGCACTAATTTTAAAGAGGAATATAATAAACAAATAAATTCCACAGTACATGGCATAACAGGTCAGCTGATTCTTCTTTTGCAATATCTAAACAGTAAGGAAAAGATAGCCTGATTAGTAACATTTTAATCCTGGGGAGCCTCAGGCAAAATGCTCATTTCACACAGACTCATATGATGGGAAGGATGTGTCAGGTTGGAAGGGAGCACATCTGGTCCAACCTCCCTGCTCAGGCAGAGTCATCCCAGAGCACAAGGCACAGGACTGTGTCCAGAAGTTTCTGGAATATTTCTGGTAAGGGAGACTCCAGACCCACTTTGGGTAATACAGGTTGTAATTTTAATGGAAATAAGTGACAGAAAATTCCAACAAAATTTTCCTTAGAACTTTTATTCCTAAAGAGAAAACTGTTATGGAAAAAAATATCTATATTTACCTCTAGAACCTTTATGTTCCCACTCTTTGCCTCTCCCTGGATATAAAATCTAATTTTTATCAAAATGTTACATTTACCAGTGATGCTTTTGTTCCTCTCATAAGAAAATATTTGTCAGGAATAAGCAGAGGTGGGTGTATAATAAAACCTGAACTGATTGACATACATTTAGCCAGGCAGGAAATAAAGTAGAATTTGGAAATTTCCCACTTGCTGTTCTACCGAAATTCTTCAAAGTATTCACTAGCAATATTAAAAATAATCAGTATTAACACAGCAATGATGACAAAAAAGAAATTGGATGCTTTCAGCAACTGGAACATTTTAAGCAAATTAGGAAAAAAATATTAAAGTATACTTGATTTCTTTCAATTCAATTAAACTTTTGTTTCGAAAACCTCTCACTGATGCTTCATAATATTTAGTCAGCACTGCCTAGAGACTTAATGACGGACACAATGTGGTTTGCTTTAAAACAAACAAGCAAATAAATAAAGAATATTTTTGAACATGAAAACAAGTACGAAATACTGCAGAAGTTACTTTCTCTGTACAGTTTGTAAAGAGAAGAATGCTTGTATATTCAGGCCATTTCCAACTTACTAAATGCAAACACGACAGCAGAAACAAGTTATAGTAATACACATCTCCAGTTTAAATGTTAAACTCATTAGCAAATGTTCTTAATATTTACTTAGATATTTGTTTACTATTTGTTTTACTTAATATTTGCTTAGTTGTGATATCGAGTTTCTTTATCTTGGTAAGAAGAGAAACCCTATTTCCCTAAAACCAAGTGTGAAATTTTGTAAGGATCCTGCTCTAACATTAAAAGAATTTGCATTATGTTTATATTAAAGGAATCATTAACTATAATGAAGTGAGAAAGGTCAGATTTTACTGTTAACTGATAGATATGTTGGCTTAGTTAGTCACAAAATTGGCCAAGAAAAAGTGAGTAATGTGTAACAGAACTGTGCTTCTTCATGTTTCCTTTCTAGTGCCCTAGAAACCCTTAGCTGGATTATTTAGCTGCATAATTGGTGTTAGCCACAGGGTATGTATCATAGAGGATTTTCAGATTTACTCATCCATAAATATCAGGCTATTAATAATTTTGCAGATAACTCCATGTATTGGAAATCACCTGTGTTGGACACAATATATGGAGATAAAAGGTCAGAACACAGATAGAGAGGCACATCTGTGTAAATTCAGTATTCTCTGAATATCAGACAGAATACTTTTATGGTCTTATATTTTTTAATAAGAAATTATATTGCTCTTGCTGAGAACAAGAGAAGACAATTTCAAGACCTCAAGGTCTCCATTAAAGAAAACCATAATAATTTTTGGCACAATGAAACATTTTTTAAACTTTTCTGAAAAAACTGAGATATATCAGCTTTAAATTACCTATAAATTGCAAGGCTCATACCTTTTATTCTTCCCTGGCTCTGGCAAGCTAATCTCCTGATAGTATTTTAGATAGATATCCAAGTCAGATCTTAACAAAAAGTCAAAATCTACATTGTAATTCAGACTAATTATATTTTAAACCTCTGGAGTCTTTAATTGGCTATTTCTTTTCCCTGGCTATCTCCATTCCGTTTTTGTTTACATTTTAATTATTTCAGAAAAAACAGAATTGGTACAGGTGCACTTCTCATATTACACCAATTGTACAAGACAGCATTTCAAAATCCAAATACAACACATGAAGCAACCTAGAGGCAAAGTGAAGAAACCACAGATGTGAAAATGAAGTTTGAGAGGTATCCTACATTTGTTTTATCCATTTTCTCATTATTTTATTTACAGTATTTAGTTGTTGAACTCTTAAGTCTATGAAGAAATAGTTATTCAATGAAAAGGGTAAAATTTTAACCCCATAATTCATACAAGTGAACAAAAGTCACAGGTAGGGCATATGGTGGCTCCAAAAAATAAAATAAACCACCTGTCACCCAGTGCATTTTTCTTGCTCTCCTGGGTACAATTTGCTAGTGGGTTAGCAAATATAGGCAGGACCTAGAATTTGGTGATTTGGCTGTTTTTATGTCCAGTAGTGCATTGCCCCTTCTTTGGTTCATTTAATCACTTACTCTATTCTTACACATGCAGAGCACAGAACCATTGCTTATGTCCTGGGCCTTTCCTGCTTAAATATTACAGAGATTTTTAAATGAGTTTCAGTCTTCTTTACTATGTCTTAATGTTATTATACGTTAACATGAATAATTCTATTATACGTTAACATGAATGATTCTATTTAGTAAGTGATTTATTATTATTTTTTTTTTTTTTTATTTCACTGAATCTTTATACACTTTATTTTCTGTTTGTATTTTAATTATGCAATCTCTACCTACAAGTGCAGGGGATTAATTTTAACACCACCTCTACTTTCTCCCATTGGACATGTTTCTGTGATTGTAAACAATCATGAATCTGTGCCATGGGAGAAAAAGGATAGCAGATGTGCAACATCTGGGACCCACTGTGAACATACACAATGCTAAGGTTATGAAGAGGTGTTAACAGGCCAAGGAATGTGATCCTGCCCCTCTACTTAGCCCTAGTGAGGCACATCTGGAATGCTGTGTCCACTTTTGTCCTCCACAGAACAAGAAAGACAGGGAGCTACTCAGGAGGGTCCAGCAGAGGCCATGGAGGTGATGAGGGGTCTGGAGCATCTCTCCTATGAGGAAAAAACTGCAGGAGCTGGGCCTGTTGAGTCTGGAGAAGAGAAGATTGGGAAGACCTCTTCAGTGCCTACAAATATTTAAGGATGCTTGTCAGGAGGATGGGGCCAGACAATGGGACAAGGGACAATGGGTAGAAACTGCTGCACACAAGTTCCAGCTACACATGAGGAAGAACTTCCTTACTGTGAAGGTGGCAGAACACTGGAACAGGCTGCTGAGAGAAGCTATATAGTCCCCTTGGCTGGAGATATTCCAGATCTTCCTGAATGTGATCCTGCAGTGTCTGCTGCAGGTGAGCAGCTGGGCTGGAGCAGATGATCTCTAGAGGTCCCTTCCCCAAGCATTCTGAGATCCTGTGAATGAATTATTGTATTTCCTAAAGGATGCATTCAACTGATCTGGTCTGTAAAGGGATGCAGATCTACAGAAGTTCTTATGTTTTAAAATCTAATTCCTTGCATTTAACCTTGGATTTATTATCCTTACGTTCTGTATTAAGGTTGAAAAATCTTCAGTATTTCTGAAGCATATTCAACTTTCAAGGAAAATATCTTCGAAATGAATTTCATGGAGATTAATTGCTCTCTTGACAATATTTGAAGAAATTTTTCTAAGAGATATTTGGATGTGCAATTTTTACTCGATTTTACTCCCCTAGTACCTTACATATACACCTATTTAGATTTGCTTTGAGTACTTTATAAACCTTGCCATATGCTTGCCATGATGAAAATGATTATTCTGTACTATAATTTCACAAGTTTATTTTCTTTTGTGTGAATTTGAATCCTATAACAAAATGAATCAGTGGTATAGCCGACCTACTTTCTTTCCCCTTTGCACTTTGCTTGCCATTGAATGTGACAGTGAACTCATATTGGAAAAATAACACGCAGTGATGAAATTGCAGTATTTGTATTATTACACACTTGACATGAAAGATTATGTTTCTCTGCTTTTCCACCTCACCCCATTTGGAGAGTTCATACAACAGCTTATGGGAGGAGCAGTGGAACACAATAAATTTAATTAAATACACCAACTTCTCCACTTCCTTAAGTAAAAGTTCTCCTAGATATTTAGTGAGGTTAAGGCAACATTTTCATTCTTCTGATCCCGTGACTGATCCTGTTTTCCTCCTTCCTGCTGAGTTACCTGCAAATGTATTTACTACATTTCCCCCTTCAACTCATATCCTTGGTCCTGAGATAGGTAGGGCAGGCAGTTCCCAAATCCTATTCTGTTCTCTGTCCCCACTTTCCTCCCTCCTTGAAGGCTTCCATGCTTTGATGCAGAGGAAGAGGACAGTAAATTGTGCTGGGCAAGGTGTCCTGTCCTGTCCTGTCTGGCAGCCCAGAATTTACACGCAGTGGTTCCACCATGAGTTCACCTTTCCACATGGAACTAGATGGCCATGGATGTGTTCTCCTCTAAGGGTATGTTGCTTTCACTTTTTATTGCTTCCCAATTTAGATATTTTGCCAAGACTGCCAACGGTCACATAGGATCAGGCAAATGTCTTTTCCACTGTATACAAGGAATAAATCCTGGTCTGATCCCATACCTGACCTTACTTGGATCAGGATGTTTGACTAGAATCTTACAAAGGTCTCTTCTTACTTAATTATTCTGGTTTTCTCTCTTTTATTTTCCCTTCAAAGGTAGTATTTTTATTTTTTAAAAACTAATTACAGGGAAAACTACATATACACTGTAGAGCCTTTTTTTGTAATTTTATTAATTCAAGAGTACAGATAGCTTATAATTTTTTTTTTTTAGTAGGATGTGCATACAAAAAAATAAATAACTAATTTTTCTTGGCTACATGCAAACCAGGGACTTTGGTAGTAATATCAATTGTAAACTTATATAAAATAACAATGCAAAATTAAAAACAGTGTTGCCACAGTACTGCTTATTTATCGGTTTCTTACTGCAGTCAGTAAGAATGTTTGCATAATGCATAAATCACACAAATAGTTCTCATAATTAATTTATCCTCTCCTTTCCATCTCAGTATGATATGGGCAGAACTGATGAAATGCAAATAGACATGCTCCGAGAAAGCACAAAAAAAGTGAAGTTTCATATTCAAGGAGTGGATTTCAACACTTTAGTCAGCCTATAGCTACAGCTGAAATTGAATGTTCTGAATAATACATCTGTTTTGCCACCACAGACTACAGTGAAGTTGCAGTGAAGGACACCATCCACTTTCAGGGGACAGAAGATGGTGAGCAGGGGGGATTTAAGGCCTCAGAACCCAGTTTCAGTGGAGGCTGATACCACATCTCATTTCTTACACTACTCCCCTGTCTTGGACCAGCCTCTCTCGAGACTGCTGGACTTTCACTAAGTCAGAGAAGAAACTTAACATTGCCAAATTCTAGACACTTTCAGAGGAGGAAAGCAGGATCCTGCATTAGAAACCTCAGTTATTTCAATGCACTCCTGATTTTAATTTTTCATACTTTCTTCCCTGTCTCATGCATGCACAGAAGGTGTTCTTGCAAGAGACTATCCTTCCAAGACATTATCTGTGAAATAATTCTGATGTGCTGTCCTCTGTCTTCTCTGAGAACTTACCCTCTGCAAGTGTGCTCCCCCCTAACTTCTCACACATTCACCACTGAGACTGGCAGAACTCATAAACAGGCAAAGTCCACAGCAACAAATAAACTAGTTCTCAAAATGTAAGGAAGGGAGAAATAAGGCTTCTTCAGTCATTTTTGTTGGTTTTGTTCACAAGGTTTCTTTGGGGTTAGGTTTTGGACATATTTTTGTCGGGGGCTTTTTAACATTGTTTTGTTCCAGACTGTGCCTTAGTCTTACATCTTTAAGTTTCCAAGGCAAACCAGCAAATGCTTATTTCTTTGTTTTGTTCAATGACTGAGTTAGCAGTAGTAGTATAGGAATCTCTTCTTATTTGCAGCTCTTCATATCCAAAAGTTTTCAATGACTATTCCCTTCTTCAGTGCTCAATCTCAATTGAAATCTCTGAGGAAAACAGTATCTTTTCAAACCTCTCTCAATTTTATTCTATTGTTCAATGCTAACTTTATATCTATAATTACTTCACTTGGAAATCATTCTGCATAAGCTGCTATGAAAGATTAAAATCAAAGCAGTATTACATTAGAAAAAATGACAGCAAAGAATTAAGGAGAATTTTCTCAAAAATTTAAGGGCATGGGTATTGCTCTTTTGAGCAGAGTTTTCTCCTTAGTTGATGCTTAGAGTTGCATTTCAAAACTTCACAGATTTAGACATGTCTGAACAGGGGAGAGATATTTAAAAATAGCCTATATATATTAAACGGCTTTTAATAGTACTGGGGATGTATTGTTCCACTTGTGAATGAACCATGTTTCTTTACTTATTTATCTCAGGAAGCATGTTTTTCATACAATTTAGCAATCTTCTCTTCAATTTTTTCCTGTAATCTTTTTTCCATGGTTTCTAAAAAGACAAGAGAGCCTTTCTTTTCAGTCTTCAATAGCTGAAGTGCCAGAAAGCTAAAAAGTTTTGAAATATTTTATATCTTCTCTAGACTGTTGTAGTCATCCATAAGCTTTACTTGAGAATAAATGTTTTTATGTATCCAAAGGTAACCCACTTTTAAATATCAGATAAATGTATTTTCTGCATTACAGAAACCAGACATTTTCTCAGTCATCATTTTTTAAATTACACTACTGTTGACATCATACTGCTAGCTGGAGAGAGAAAATGCATTTGTACAAATTTAGTTTAATATGATTTTATGGTTTAAGAGACTGCTTCAGTGAGTCTTACATGCAACAGCTCTGTGAAAATGCTAGCCTAAATGTTCAAAGTCTTGTTTTCATTTTAAAATCTTATAATAGTCTAGACACTTCTGCATCCTCAGGAAGAGGAACACTGTAAAGGCTTTTAAAGCTGTCAAAGTTGTATGCACAGAAAGTCTCTGCAGACTAGAAATATTCTGCATACACAAAGACACTGCAGCCACTACCTCATATAGCTCCTATGCTTCCTGGAAAGAAAATGAAATTCCCATTAAAAATAAGGTTTCTCTGCAAATATTTATATTCTAGGTTTATATAACACAAAAAAGATATTACTCTTTGGGTGGGGGCGGGGGGGGGAATTCTGTTATAGGAATAAAATATTCTATTTAAAGCAGGCATGCTTATATTATTCAGTATTTCTGTCATTAACAGCAATGTTGTTTCCATGACTTCAAAACTGGTGATAGTAACAATTATTTGAATTTAAGTGGATGTCAAAGCGTGAGAGGCTTCCAAAATACATAACTTCAATATTTCTGCTAGACTGCATGAGAAATGGGTGATCAACCATCTTGTTTGCCATCTATTTTGGAAGAAGAAGGACTGAGATTTGCAATGATGTTCTACGCTTTCATAGGTAATGATGTGCTTTTAATTTCTACTGTGGTGATCATGGCTGTAATGTCTAAACTGGGAGTTTAATTTCTTATCAAGGTTTTAAAAACTTCCATTGTCATGTTGCCATGCTTCTGCACTTATAACTGCAAATTTAAATGCAAGAAAAGGAATTCAGCTTCTCTATTAATGACTAAATAACATTATACGACATTTCAGTAGAATTAAAAAATCATTTTTTAAGCATTTCTTAATATTAAGAAAAGGGGAAAGGATGAAGTCCCCTGCCCCTAGACAGAGTTCTAGGTTGTCTGTGCGGGAGTAGCACTGACCATAGGTTAACTACTCGACACTGAACAAGTAGTAGTTTAAGTTCTCTGCTGTGTGCCTCCCAAAAGGATGCTGCCCTCAGGCTTGTACATTTATTCAGTTAATCCACTCAGATGTCTGCTACAGAATTCTTGTAGAAGAGCCAGTAGCTCCCAACAACAATCCTAACAGCAATCTCGACCTTTTGAGTGTTTCCTTCAGCAGCAGGGAAGGATGACCAAACACCAGTGAATGAGTCACATCAGCAGCATCCACTCAGGTCCTGCTGTAAAGCCTTGGCTAAACACAGCCCTGACTCACCGAGTGAAGCCAATGAAAAGGTTGGTTTGGAAACAAACACTGAAGTCCTTGGAGCTGAAGTGGGAACAGGGGTTGTGTGGGTGTGTTTGTGTTAGTAGGTTGCCAGCTTGTCGTCTCCTGCTGAGTCAATGGCAAGGTTTTACAGACTTTGTCAGGGATTCACAGCTCCTCTCGGAAAAAACAGGTGCTTTTTAAAATCTAACTGCCTCTGTTTCTCCCCTATAAGTACATGATGACTTACTGGCACAGAAATTAACTGCAGTTCCTGACTTACTACCAGCTCCTTATTCCACTGTGGCTCACTATTCCTCCATGAAAACACAATACAAGCCCATAACTTTGGAAATAGGTTTTATTTCATTTTGCTGGCCAACAGTACCTTCAATTATAAATCAACATAGTTGACCTAATTTTTAACATCTTTTTGGGGATCTAGAATTTTTTTGGGTTTTGAACATTTCCTATCTTCTGAATGTGGTATTACCCAGAAAACAGTGTGTCAAAGAAATAACAAAATGTAGTACTTATAAATTCTTTTCACAAGAGATCAGCTCTATTACAGGGATTCTCAGTAGAAAGAAGGGAACAGATAAGCCATATATCTGTCAAGGAATAAAGATTCTCCTGGAGCAAACAGATAATTCAGAACATTACTGAAGACCTGACTTGTAAAATACATTAAATTTTTCAATTCACTCCACAGACCTCTTCTCAGCTAGCTGGAAAAGAAGTCAGATTCTTCCGGCATGGATTTTATCAAAAAAAGAGAAATATGTGGAATTGTTATTACACAGAAACTCACACTGTTATATTATGTAGTGCCTTTTTACACTGTGTTTCCAAGTCTAGTTTGAGCAATAAGATGCATCTAACTTTCATGTAAATGACACAGATTATGTTATTTGGGGGAGGGTTTAACATTAGATCAGTACTAACAAAGGACAAGTTTTAGTGCCAGATGTTGTTGCCTTGAGCAACAAAGACAAAAATACACACCCATTTTGCTAACAGAGTGAGCAAGCAGACAGTTCTTTTGGATGAATAGAATATTCAAACTACAAACAGTTTCATGTAAAACAAAATGTTAAAAAATAAAGGCACTGTTTTTGAATCTCAGTCATTCTGCTTTTTAGGTTAATTTTTAGTTTACGCCCAAAAGTATTATTTTGTTACTACTACTTACGATTTTACAATTGCATTTTTCTGATGTTGCTTTGCTTCTTATGAAGTCTGCCTAGTCTTGCACAGAAGGGAGAAAACAAATTGACCTTGTCAGGGGAAAAAGGAATAACGATGACTCATATCTTCTAAATGCACAAGATGGGAACAAATTTCCTTTTCCAGAATTAGAGTATTTCCACTTAGCATTACCAGGTAGAATTCATAATTAATAAGAAGTGATACATTGTGTGATTTTCTTTATAACTTTTATTAAAAACTTGAAAGTGTGATTTGAATCAGAATAATGGGTGGGACCTTCAATGTGCTGCAATTTTCTCATGCCTTTATTACAAATATAGAATAGGAAATTGAGGTACGCAAGTAAAGTCAGAGGTTGGATAATAAACAAATTTAGCCTTTAAGGAAGAAGTTATCCTCTTTTATCATAAGTCTTATTGCTTGGTAGTTTTTAATTTGGTCTGGTTTTGCATTCCTGTTAAATCTTGCTAGAGTATTTTTATGCTCCCTATGGTCAAAATATGAAAAATACACTATTTTTTACAGAGTTATGAAGACAAAGATATACTCATGAACTGTTAAACTTCAGCTTCAAGGAAAATATTTCTTTCTGTTATAGAGATAGAAATTAAATAACTTCCTCTGAAATTATATGCACTTAGTTATCTAAATTGCCTACTCTGAACATATTTTAAAAAATGTAGATTATATTTTCTGCATTTAGAATGTAATTTCCAATAAGTCAGCTTGCATAACTATTCCCTTCTGCTTTAGCACTCTTATCTCCCTTTCAACTCCTTGAAGTAGAATCTCTATTGATTTTGAATTTATTACCAAGCTACCTGAAGGCTTAATGGATGATTTGAGATGTAAACATTATGATCTGAAATTCTGAATCTTGTTCCTCACATTATAGCCTAGGCTCTGTTATCTTTTCTCATGTTGAATACTGCTATCTCCCACATAATACTAATGACTTTAGTATGACTATTTCCAAAAAATCTCCTACACATACAAGATTTGGATCAGTTTTTTGTGGTTTAAAAGATGTTCTTATTTCTATATTATTTTTCTATATTTCTGGATTAAGGGACCAGAGAATCTCTCTTATGAGGAAAGGCTGGGGGAGCTGGGGCTGTTCAGCCTCAGGAGGAGATGACTGAGAGGGAACCTCATCAATGTCTGTCAGTGCCTGCAGGGAGGGGTCAGAGCATGGACCAGGCTCTGCTCAGGGGTGCCCAGCAATAGGAGAAGAGGCAAGGAGCAGAAATGAAAGCACAGGAAGTTCCACCTGAACAGGAGGAAGAACTTCTTTCCTGTGCAGTTACCAAGCACTGGAACAGATCACCCAGAGAGGGTGTGGGGTCTCCCTCACTGGAGATATCCCAGAACTGTCTGGATGCAATCCTGTGCCATGTGCTCTGGGATGATCCTGCTTAAGCAAGGGTTGGACCAGTTGACACAGCACTGTCCATTCCAACTTCAACTATTTTGGGATTCTGTGATTCTGTGGTATGAGAATATAATTTTTTTCTGTCTTACTAAAGAGATAAAGACACAAGAAAAGACTAAGAACTGTCGGCACGTATGCAACGTATCATTGCATAGAAATATTTGATACCTGCACTCATTTTTAAGGATGGACTAAATGTTGTTTAAAAGCAAATCGTTTCTTCCTGAAACAATTTCTTGCCCATCAAAAGCCCTTTTTCTGATTAATAAAGAGAGAAGTGGATTCAGGGAGGCATGAAGAAAGATTCCTGAAGAAAGAACCTGTAGGTAACATCTGTCATTTAAAGTGTTGACAGGTATTTCTGGTAAAGAGTGTATTCCAGGTTATATCACTTCTGTTAGATTTTTGTCTGATTTGGACGGAAACAGCTTTTTAAAGGAAACAATGTTTGTCCACTTTCTAAAAAGAGAAGAAAGCAATTAAAGTTTAATCCTGTATAATGACTTTCACTTGACATCTTCTGACATAAAAGGGACAAAGAGAGCAGTTGATACATAAAACTTACTGTAAACACTCCACTGAGTTGAATTCAGAGCAGTGAATTGCAATTTTGGCAATTTGTTGAATTTGATCTTAATGTTTAGATGAATGAGATTTACTGCAAGGAGCAAAACAAGACAAGACACCAGTAAGGTGACTTAAAGCAAAAGCAACAGGGAACTACTTAGAAATAATTTCTCCATTGTTTTCTAATTGCCATGTTATCAGCAATTGAATACTAAAACCTGAAGTTTATATCTTCCCACTCTGTAAGGATGATGGGCGAAAGATATCATGGCTTTTTCAATGATGTCAAGTCTTTTGTGTCTGGGAGTCTTTTATGTGGTTACTTAAACTTCATTTCTTTCTCTACTTGTCAGTTATTTTTCCATGAATCTCTAACATACACCACACCTGATACAGGGACTTCAACAGGGACATCACATTTTTCTCAGTTCAAAACACTATCCTCTCCAGTAGGAGGGGGTGGGAGAAAGAACCCACATGAAAGTGAGAGCAAATTTCTGTTACTAGGGATCACAGTATGTCTTTTCCTCCCAGCCCAGACTCATCCTTCCCACCATCAAGGCTCATAGCACTCAGGCCTTTAATCTAACTAATCCAACAAATGCTGTTCATCCAAACCAGTCTGAAAAGGAAATGGGACAGTAAACCCTACTATTTAGCTATTATTATTTTTCAACTGTGTTTTGAGGGGTTTCATGTTTCCCTTACAAGGATCACCAGCAGTTTTTATTACTATACATTAAAATCAAACATTAATTGAGACAGCACAGGATGGTTGTAGAACAAACAGTTTTTGTACCTGTAACAACAAAACCATATCCTTGGAGCCACAAGTTTACATTCACAAGAGATATTTCATCTATATAGCAGTGCTTCTGTTTCAGTGGGTTTTGCTTGCAGGGGATTTACATTCCTTTCATCTCTTCAAGAGATGCATAACTCTTCTGAAAGAAGGTATCCTGAACATAAATAAGGTTTCCAAGTGCTTGAAATCTTTTAACTATATCATATGCTTCTCCCAACAACAAAATTTAGAAGACACAACAGAAAATCTGATTTTTTCCTGCTACTTTTCTTTCATATTTTATTTTATATACTTTATATACAAGGGGCATTGTCTGAAAGTGATGCAACTGCATCAGTTTTTATAGTGTAGATTTGCATTTGTACACCCAATTGTGAAACAACTTCTCATCCATTAAAATTCATTAAGATTGCCTTCTCAATTGATCTAAATTAAATATATCAGATCAAAGAGACATGACTCTTTTTGTACATAGTAGGAAGGGGTTGGACATTTCTAAGTCACCATTAATAGTTTTTATCTTCTAATACATATTTGGTATTTTGTTAGTCAAATGGCTTCTGTTCAGAATTGTCTCAGTCTACTGACCTGGACAGGGACTCTTGTGTAGCAGTTGACAGGAAATCTGAATAGTCTAATTTGGCACAGACACTCATAAGTGAAAGTTATAGAAGTTTTGTCTGAATAAATATCGTAAAATTAGGATTTTAAACATTTTTCATTTTACCGGATCAGAATGCCAAATTCTGAATGTTAAAGTCATACAGGTAATGAAGATACTGCCCAGAATGAGTTATAATTTTACATAACATTGCCATGTTCATTGATTGCCCTGATCTTACAGGACTACATGCAGGTTTAGGTTCAGAAGAGGAAACTCAAAAGAATTTGAATTCAAATATTTTAATGTTGTTTTAAAGATGTAAATTTAATACTGACAGTGAGCAGGTGCTGATATTAATTAATGTACCATAAAATATTGCTTTTAAACCATTTTTTGGGACTTAAAAAGTGGTAACAAATTCAGAAATACAAACCACTGAACAACTGTAATAGAAGATACTAGAGAGGAAATGAAAGCACAGGCATGGTGTATCTTTATTCTGTACTATGATGCATGAAAGAATAACTGACAAGTAGCTGTTATCACACAGAGGAGAAAGAAATGAAGATTAAGTAGCTACATACTTAAGATGTACTGTGGCAAGAAAAATATGAGAAACAATGTGGACTTATCACTACACACAGCAGTTTGCACTTAATGCTATAATAATGCAGACATTTTCTCAATTGCCTTCAGCCCTTCTAAACAAACCATATATATATACACTGGGCAGAGAATGGGGGATTCTGCCCCTCTGCCCCGCTCTGCTCAGACCCCACCTGCAGGGCTGCATCCAGCTCTGGGCTCCAGCACAGCAAGGACAGGGCCCTGCTGGAGCCAGCCCAGAGCAGACACCGAGGGCATCACAGGGATGGATGGAGCAGCTCTGCTGGGAGGAAAGGCTGAGAGAACTGGGATTGTTCAGCCTGGAACAGAGAAGGCTCTGGGGTGAACTGATTGTGCCCTTTCAGAGCCCCAAGGGAGCCCACAAGAAAGGTGAAGAGAGGGAAGAGAGGCTGTTTACAAGGGTCTGGAGTGACAGAACAAGTGACTGAAAGAGGGTATGTTTAAATTAAAAATTGGAAGAAATTCTTCCCATGAAGGTGATGAGGCACTGGAACAGGTTTCCCAAAGATACTGTGGATGCTTAATCCCTGTAAGTGTTCAAGGCTTGGTTGGATGGAACTCTGAGCAACCTGGTCTAGTAGAAGGTGTCCCTTCCCATGGCAGGGCATTGGAACTAAAGGATATTTAAGGACCCTTCAAACCCAAATCATTTTGTGATTCTCTATTTAATATCTCTCATATATAACACACCAGGACAGAGCAACTTGAATGTTAAACTGACAGAATGGAGCTGCTACTGAGGAGCTCCACACTGATGACTTGATTCAGCACAAGCCACACAACCCAGACACGTACAGAAGACCCAGAAACATTCTAATTAAAGGAGCATCACACTGGTATAGATTTTAGATAAAATGTCAAGTACCGTCCTGATCATTCTTTGGGTAATAACAAACCATGAACAGCTACACATACCAGAGGATGAATAGGATGAATGTGTCCAATTAGTTCTTCGTTTAGATTTCTCTTCTTATTTAATTTTTTTTACACAGTGTCTGAGCAGGCTGGTGAATTCTGAAAAGTGTCTCATAATGCCACAGCATGGTGTGCAGAAAGTCTGAAGACTCAAATTGAAGAATGCCTCCTAATTCCATAGTATTTCCTTAGAATACTTATTAAACTGAATTATTGTAGTAGTTTAATCTGTGATTCAACAAACTTTCATGAAGCAAACAGTTTAAGATCCTAGGATAGGAATTTCTCCTGTATTAAAAAAGACTTTGCAAGTATTCCTAATCTCAGGTTCATTTGATGTCTTATTTTAGGCTGCATGAAAAAAGTTGATTTAGATCTGAATATCTTAAAACACCAACCAAGAGACATCCATGAAGAAAGTGGCCTGTTTGAGCATATCTTTTTTGTGCTCTCCCTGCCTGTGCAAATCAGACCTGCTGCCTTTGCTGAAACTCAACAACAAAAAGCAACACAAGCTGGAGGCTTTCCAACAAACCTATTCCAAAGTACTGAGCTCCCTAATGCAGAAGATGTCAAAAAGATTATGTCACGTTCCTGTCTTTTAACACAGAATTGGCTTCTGTCCTGGCAGAGAAAACTCTGAGCTGGACTGAGATATGGTCCTTTGCTGGTGTGAGCACACAGCATGTCAAACAATCTCAATTTGCATAACAATTTAGTAGAGAAGGACAAGCTGTAAAACCAAACATCAACAAGTCTGATATGAAACCAAATTTCATGCTGAAGGTTCTCAGGTGTTTTTGCAGCACTGTCAAATGAGAAATATGATTTGAAAGAAAATTGAATCTGATTACTACTGTTTTCCTGCACTTTACTCTGTCAAAAAAAAGGAGGATTTTGACTGTGGTAGATGCTGTGGTGTAAGCCTAGATTTGACCTGTATTTTAAGATGCACTTGTCCCTCATAATTTGAAGCTTCTTAAACCCACTCATTTGCCCTTCAATGGTACCTCCTGGGCTTGTCACACTACTCTATGGACCAGAGCTTAGCACACAGGAGAGCTGCACAATGTCCAAGGAAAAGAGAGTACAGTGATCTTGACCAGGAAGTCTAATAAACAGCATTTAGAGTCTTCCTTCACAGAGCCTGAATGTTTTTCTTACTGGGATTATAGTAAACCAAGTAATCCAAACTGGGTGATGAAATACAGTTTTCATTCTGTCTGTCCTCGAGGCACAGTCAATCTTGCTTTCTCATCTCTGAGATGCCTAACAAAGAAACTTGTATTCAAAAACACATGGATTTCCACATGAGCAATGCTAGCTGAATTGCTAGTTTAAATGCATGAGTGGTGTGATGCCCTGGAACTTTGCAAAAAAAACCCAAGATTGCTCATCACATGTAACTGTCATGACAAGCAACATTTTCAACAAGAGAAGTGCTGCTGCTGATCAGAACTGACAAAAGGAGCCCCTTAATGCAAATTACTGCCCTATCAAACCAGTGGGAGGTTTTCTAGCTGAAAATTTGTGTGATAGAAGGATACATAAAAATAATGTGTGAATACTAAAATGAGAGAATGTTCAATATTGTATAATTTCTACCTAGAGAGTCATTAAAGCATTCTGTTGAGCTGCTTGTAAAGATCAGTTTTCTTTCTAAGCACTTAGGTGCTACAAATGATGGGGGCAAATACAATGAAGGAGTCCAGATAAAATTCAGATAAAATAATCAATGGATCATTTCATAGAGATTTCCTAAGGTGCTGTCCACTACAAACTACACTGTTAAGATAAGAATCAAAATCACCATATCAAAAACCATGTCTCACAACCCTGAAAAGAAGCTGTGTGTCAAATAAAAAAAAATTTTAAAAGCCAAAAAAAACCCCTTAATAATTTCTTCAAAATACTATAGATTTTGTTTAGTCAGGTAAATATTTCAGCAAAGGGCAATGTTATTTTTAAAATATGTTTATTTCCTGATCTTTTCTAGGTATATTTTTATCTTGACTTGAAGGCTGCTCCTGTAGCAAGCATCAAATATGACATTCTGGTTTAAATAAAGTTAAGAGAAACTTTGATCTTCACTTTATAAAAAGGTAAATGTTGAGCTAAAGCATAAAGGCATAAAAAATTTCCAGTGATACTATGGTTGCTGTTTCACAGCATTTGCACTGAATCAAAGAGTACTTCAAATAAATACAAGCTCAGTTACTTGAAATGTACCTCTCCCTTGACAACAAACAAGAATGACTACTTAAAGAATGTACAAAAGAGTCTTCATAACATACACCCAGGAAATAAAAAAAAAACTAATTTACTTGTAGAAAGAGTTGTGGGCATTCAAGTTTAAACTCGGGATCAGTGTAACTGCACCATTAATTGTCACTAGATAACAGGGTATTTTAGGCATTTTATGTAGCAGGAATGAAGACAAAAGCTGACAATCAATATTCTTTACAAATAACTGTGAATTAGATACCAACAATTTGATTAAAACTATTCTCTAAGAGGCACACTATTATTTCATTGAGATAAAATATCCTGAAGCAGGTCAATAAACACAAACATTTATCTAAATTAATTTCATTCTCTGCTTCTCAAATCGCGACAAAAACTTCTGTAACAAGAATCTTCTTTATTCTCAAGTACATAAACTGATGGGAAAAAAATTTGTTTTCTATTACTGTGACTGGAAGGCACTCATTGTGCAAGAAACTAGTTAGGGATGAGAAGAAGTCTTTCCTCATTTCAGCAAGGAAAATTGATGGAAGGCAGAGTTTAGCAAATTAAAGAGAAGTAGAAATGTAAAGAAGCAGTAAAATTGTTAGAAATTGGGTAGACACATACAATCAAAAATAACCGAGTGCTTTTATGACATGACCAAACCATATCTTTTTAAAAGTACATCTTAAATAGTACATCTTTTTAAAAATACATAGAACTCCATAAAGCATATTATGTTATGAATGCTATGTATCAACAGAGGATGAGTAAACTGACATTTTTAGTGTTTAATGAGAATCTGTAAATGGTTGTTGATGGCCTTCAAATGGTTCCCTTTGACATTACCTACAACTGAACGAGGTCCTTAAGGTGATAAGCCAGGCAGTAATTCTAAGCAGAGAACAAAAAATGATACTATTGGAATACTGCTTAGCAGCTCCTTGACTACTGTCCTTGCCTGAGGAAAATATAGGTTGAAGAATAAGAAGTGTTTCTTTTTCAAACCAGAATATTGACACTTATGTTAGTTCAATTCAGGAACAGGTTAATGTAAGTAAAAGCAGCCTCATGGAAACTTCCCAGCACAGCACCCTATCCAGCTACAAAAATCTGTATTACAAAGATAATCAGGATGACAAAGGAAGTGATTGGAGTTCTTGGTAAAGTAAGACAAGACCTTTTTTCAATATATAATTAAATTGGTATGGGACTGGGGAGAATACTGCACTTCGAGCCCTGTGTTGTCCAAGTACTTACCCAGAGAGGAAAAAGGAAAATCAAAGAAAGTACTTTTTTGCCTTCTCCCTCTTCCCGCCCTTTGCAATGCATCAGAATGTAAGTGAAATCTGTTATAAACTAAAAATTGAAAAAGAATACTGCCTCCAAAAGATATAACAACAAACAAACACAAAGACAAAACCAAACAACAAACACAAGCAAGAAAAAAAAAAAGTGAAATAAAAAAGAAGGGGAAAAATGTTTGTACTAGCTTTTAATGCTTAGAATTATGACTTCTAAACTGGTAACCACAATGGTTTTCAGTTTTGCTGCTCAACAGGAGAGTTTGAATTGATGAAACGTGCTGATCAGAAAGCTTCTCAACAGTAAGATGCCAGACTGACTCAGGGAAAAGAAGGAATGGCTCAGAAGTTGGTCAGAGGTACAGTATGAGAGAGAGCAGCTTGGGGCTAACAAACCTGTCAGAACAGACAAGATGTACAAGTGAAAAAGCTCATGGAATTTAGATGAAAGCAATCCCGAAGGAAATTGTAGTGCTAAAGCCCAGCAGAACAAGGTAACACAGAGGGCAACTACTGATTTTTGCACTCCTACTGAGACTCCTTCTTGAGAAAAAATGCTCCTAGACTGAAGCTGTTAACATCACTCTGCTACTTCTCATGGAATGAGGGAAGCCATCCTTTAGCACACAAAATCCACTATCCCAGTACTCCTTAAAAACTGGAGAGATAGACTGAAAAGGTACCAAAGTAATTTATAGACAGATACTTGAGTATGAAGACAAAGTCCCATCTATTAGGACATTTACTAATCTACCCTTTTTAAGCTGTTATATTTTAAGTAAATGATTCAATATAAATAGTGATGGAGAGAAAAATATATAGAAGGAAAGTATGCAAGTGTCTGCTCTCCTTTGATTTCCTAATCCAAAAGTATACAAGAGAAATACTGTTACTAACTTCATGCAGAAATACTCAAAAGCCAAAGACATTCTTTCCTGGATCGTGGATTGTGGTTTCAAGACCTTATTTTCCCACAGCTCCTTTTGGTGTCTTTTTGAGAGAAAAAGGAAACTCATTAAAGACATGGAGCCAAGAGTTTCTTTATGACCTACTTAAAATCATAACAGCACATATAATCTAACTAGACTAATAATTACCATTGAAGTGCAATGGTTCAAAGGAATACAAGAACATATAATTAGTAATAACTTTGAAATTTTGATGCAAAAAAAATAAAACAACTTGTCTCTTTTCTGTTAGATGTTTTTTATACGCTGCCTAAGTCACTCTGGGTGTCAGAATAAGAATCTGGGGTGCCATTATGAGTCACCATTGTCCCCAGGTGGGGTCTGGGACTGGGAGACTTGTGATGGAACTACTGAGGTGACTTCCTCATATCTTTGTAAATTATGTGTATATGTTTTCCCTTGTTTGTTCTTTTTCTGAGTATGCTCAGTCCAAAGGGTATCCTTCCATGAAAAAGAAAAAACAAAAATAAGAAAAAGTCATAGAATGAATCAGAGAATCATTGAAAGGTCTCAGTTAGAAGGGATCATAAAGACCATCCAGTTCCAGCCCCTCTGCCATGGGCAAGGTCTCCCTCCACTACATCAAATTGCTCAGAGCCCCATCCATCGCATTTCCAGGGATGGGGCATCCACAGCTTCTCTGGGAAACCTGTGCCAGGGCCTCACTATTCTCACAAGAAAGGCATTTCTTCATGACACCTAATCTAAATCTACTCTCTGTCAGTTTGAATCCATTCCCTCTTGTCCTCTCACTCCAGGCTCTTGTAAATAGTGTTTCTCCATCTTTCCTATGGGCTCCCTTCAAGTACTGGAGGCTACAATTCAGTGACCCCAAACTTTTCATTTTCAAGACTTCATAATCCCAATTCTCCCAGCCTTTTCTCATGGTTGATTCAAGTTCCTTAGTTCTACCTTCTTGCTGTTTAATATACTTATGACTGCTATTGAACTCAAGTTCTTAGCCATTCTAGCAATAGGGAATGTTGCACCTTTTCCTCATAGAAGAGATAAAAAAGAGATAGATAGATAGATAGATAGATAGATAGATAGATAGATAGATAGATAGATAACATCCAGAGAAAAGTGTGAAGTCATTTGAAAATTCAAAAATGTGTATGCACACAAAAGATTGTTGAATTCAAGAATCTACTTTTTTTCTGGTGCTTCAAACACTATTAGACTCATTTCCTTGATAAACACTCTTGATCCTCTCTATTCTTTCTCCTAGTTATGACCCTACTCTCTTCTCCCTGAAGTTTCCATCATTCTGTCTTTCTGCTGTGTTCTCCTCTAGCAGGATACCTGCAGAACCTTTCTGTGCCTATACACACCATGGCATTTACAACTTGCTACCTAATATCAGCCTAGTTGAAAGGTAAAGTTTTGTTATGTTTCTACAAAGGTTCTGAAAGAAGAAAGCCAGGTAGGGCAAGGAAGTCACACTGAGCATGGTGCTGAATAATAGGATCAAGCATTATTGGAGTCCAGACAATCTTCAAGAAAAAGGACAATACAAGTATTTCGATCTCAGACAAGAATTTATTTAGAGCTCACACAATTTGGAACAACAAAGGCAATAAAACTTTCTTCACCCAGGTGGTGTGAGCTACTTCTTTCGTGTCATTTCTTTCTTGGAAGAAAGGAAAGACTAAAATATAGCCTTATGTATTGAGAAAGCTATAATAGCTTTATCTTATCCACATATAGTTTAGTGGGTTTAGTTCCAAAAAAATATGTTTGTCCATATTTTCTTTATATAGCACTAAACCTCCTCAGAACCCCATAAAATTACCAATTTAAAATTGCAGTAAGCATCGTTCAAGTTTTTACCACATCAATTTCTGCTGAAATATTTTCCAGGAGACAAAATTTGTACTGTACCATTGTCTTCTGTCCTTTGAAACCACGGTTACTGAAATTAAGTATCAGATTTTTAATATCTCTTACAACCTGTGACAGGTGCTTTATTACCTCAACCTTTTCAATATTCCAAGTGTTGGTTGCTCTGTCTTTCCACGCAGTTTACAGCCTCACTAAATTGTGTGAAAAAAGGTACTGGCCAACAAGCCAAACCACAAAATATTAAAGCTGAAAGATAAAAGGTCAAAACTTTCAAAATCCACTGTCCTGTTTTATGCATTTCAGGAATTTTAATAACCTCAGAAAGAATCCTTGGTTTTATGGAATTTTAAATAACAAATAATTATTTAAGTATTTTTTTTAAATATAACTGAGTTTACTTTGTTGATTTTTCAATTAAAAAAATAAATTTAAAATTCTTTTTCCATTGTTCATCAAAATAATACTCCTCACCAAAGATAAAAATTTTCATTTTCAAAAATTTATCATAAAAGCAAAGAAAATGAAGGGCTGGTTTTGTAAAACTGCAAAATGAGATTCCACTGGCGATTCCATTCCTTTTTCTGTTATAGGACATAAACTGGATCCATTTGCCAAGTATATGGGAGATCCAAGTTTCAGGTCCGTCATTTGTTTGGCAAAAAGAAGCATACTTTGACTTCAGAGCATGGAACAGTTTTAGTCCTGTTTTATTACAGCTTTCAAGTGTTTAAATTCTCAGTAAGTCAAAGCCAAAACGTGATTAAGATGCCTTGTATGATGTTGGAGATGTCATGGAAGTGATCCTTGTCCATGCCTCAGTAAATAGCTTATTTTTGTTCACAATTACTTAACATTGGAACAGACTCCTCAGGGAACTGTGTGTCCCCATCCCTGGAGGTGTTCAAGAACTGGACAAGACACTCAGTGCCATGTCCATGTTGACAAGGTGGTGATCACTCACAGGTTAGACTCGATGATCTTGGAAGTCTTTTCCACTCTAAATGATTCTTAAATTATTATTTAAGACTAAGACCTTTCACCGCACTGAGAAACAGCCTACAAGCCTCTAACAATCCTTTTTCACTTTGTTAAATAATTTTTTTGGTCTGCTGATTCTCTGAAATGGAGAAAACAATCTGGAAAAGGATGACTACATGTCAGTTCTTTCCATGTCTCATTTCCTATGCTTCAGCTGAGGGGCATTGAAAAGTCAGGATCAGAGAAGAGGGGACCTGTCCTCATCACAGACTGGAGTGGAGCCTCACACACAGCTCTGGGCATCACCTGCCCTATGAGGATAGTCTGGAGTTTGTCCTTCCCATCCTGTTCTCCCCTGCCTGTCCCTGCAGCCCACAGTAAATAGCCCAAACAAATCTGTGAGTAGCTGGGTATCTTGGGGGGAACTTCATTGTTTGGAAGGGGAGAAACAACCAGGTTCACAATGGATATCTGAACAGCTACAGGAAAACTCCTGGAAAATAATACATTTTTTTACAGAAGGTTATTCATCTGCACAATGGAAAAGCACAAAATAGAAATTAATTCTTCTTGAAATCTCTTTTCTTCACTAATTGAAAGACTAAAAATGATCTGGACTGTTGGCATCTTCTGATAACATTCTCATAAAATTGATACCTCTTCACAATGGAGCCCTCCCTCATAGCAAATCGCATTTTAGTAGCAGCAAGGAATTGAGCCTGTATTTTTTTACCCATTTTTCAGCTACTCACAAGGACAAGCATAGTGCTGTTGAAGAAGCACAGTTTCAGCATAACAATCCAAATTCATCCATGCTTAACACCCCCATGACTTGGAGTGACAGTTTTCAGCTCAGAACAGATGCTCCCACTCTACATAGCAGCATGAGCTAAAAGTATAGCCAGCTCTCCTAAATCTCATTTCTGAGAAAAAAAAAATAAATTAAACTTCATTATCATGCTGGATAATTTAATATAGTAATAGCCTTTTTTCCCTCCCTGACTTTTAACTTACTATTTTAAAAAATAGTATATTGCAGATAATCTCTTTGGATTTTTGGGGGGATTTTTTTTAAGGTACAGTAGTCTGATTTAAGTATATGCTTTATAAAATTAAATTTAAAAACTCAAAACTCTTGAGACCACTAAAATGTATTAGATAAGTAATTGTATAAGTTAAGAAGGCTGGAACTTGTGTACAACCCCTGGACTTAGGTGAGATTTTCATTGCTTGGTTACTGCCACCAATGGGTAAATAATGAATTACCCTGCAAAGCTCTAAGAAATAGTATTATTGCTACCTCCCATTAAATAATTATGTAGCATCTGTTTTACTCCATAGCTTTTGTCTTATAAAGTTCTTCAGAGTAGTTATATTAGCAGCTACAAAATGCAGAGATACCCCAGGTGTCTGTAAAATGCTGCAGGAGATCACATCTGTATCCATGAGGTTCTGCACATGCAGTTCATCTGTCTGCCAGGTAAGAAGAGGTTATCGGCTTGTGAACAGAACTGTATTGTTTTTAGAGAGCAAGCAAAACTAAAACTGCATGGGCATATCAAAGAATCACAGAATTGCAGAAGATCATCTCATTCCAATGCCCCTGCCATGGGAAGGGACACCTTCTACTCGAGCAGGTTGCACTCAGGAGGCTCTGGGCTCCCAGAGCACACAGCCGGGGCATGTCCAGCCTCTCAACCACCATTTATTACTCACTCCACCAATACCTATTCTTTTTTTGTAGACAAGTCTTAAAGTATTCCTTCAATATCACCAGAGCACTTGTAATTAACAGGCATAGTATGCACCTTTTGGCTATTCATATGAATGATGCTAAAAAATGCATAAATCAATTTTCCTGTAGAAATTAACCATCAAAATTGGCTAAGAGGAATGCAAGTTGGGTAGAGAGCTAGTTTTGCATGGCATCTGTGAAACTCTTCCAGATTGTTCTTTTAGGAAATGTATGAATATAATTTTTTAAAAAACGCAAGTGGCATTTCCTGTCACACATTATGCCTGCCAAACACAAAGCTTGAATAAAAGTGACATTTATGTACACTAAATGTTTACAAAGTTCTTGATGTGCTCCTTGTGTAATTATCTCTCAGCATTGCGTTCTGACATGCAGGGAAGGCAAGAACAGCTGTTCATTTTATAGCCACCTGTTATTTTTCCTGTTATATAGATATGTCTACTTTCACCATTTTTATGCATTCACATACCCACATGCACAGATATATGGACTCAGAAATGCACACATCTGTACTTTTGCAGATAGATGCCAATAGCTGGGGAGGAGAATGAACCATCCCTGTGCTTCACAGTATGTCAGTAAATACTGGAGCTGACACTCCTGGTGAATGGCTGGCTGAATTGGAACAAAAATTAAGTGCTGTAGATAGTCAAGTTTAAATAAAAATACTTTCTACAGAAACAAAAAGCAAATCCACAGGATAAACCTTTGGATTTTTCCTGGTTTTGTTGTATATTTGTTTAATTTGCATTCTTAATAAACCCCATTTACTGTCTTACTGAATTTTATTTCCTCTTGCAGATCACTCAAGAAACAGAAATCTGGATTCAGCCATTTTGCTTGCACCAATGATCCATTTCTCCATGTACCATTGATCACTGTTGGAACATTTCATTAATCATGTGTCAGACATGGTCTACTGCAAACTTGGAGTATTACACTAGATCAAGCAAATGAATGCTCATTTGAGAAAAAGAAACCTCCTCATGATTAGCTCATTGAATAAAAGGACAGATTGGGTTCATCAGTTTACTCCGGTCACTTGTCATAACAGAGACAACATGAAATACTTGAAATATTTATACCCTAGTTGCAGCTGTCCAGCACAGAACTAGTCTGCCCTTTCAGCTGATAAACAATTCCAGGCATAAAGCTGGTAGGAGAAAAGAAGGCACTGTCTGATAGCTGCTTTTCCATTTCCCATACCACATATAAAGGACACACAGGAGAAAAAAAAACAGGGACAGACCATTACTTCCCTCCATTAAAATCCTCCATCAGTAAAAAGGATAACATAGCAAAATTATAGAAAAATATATGCTATCTCTAACACAATAGAAAAATACACCAACAAGTTAAAAATTACATATGTGGGTAAAAGATATTTATATCAAGTACATTAATTTACAGAAGTTACTCTAATCAATGGTATAGTTCATTAATTGTTATAATTTTTTCTTCCTTGTTTGCAACAAATGAGATTGGCAGATATTGGTTAAGAGTGGCCACAATTAAATGCTCTCTCTTTTTTTTGTATATAGCCTACTTGCATAATTTTCTGACAATTCAAGCTCCCAATCAAATCAAAGCTTCATTTCAGATTTTCAAGTCTTTCTTATTGCGTTCTAAAAGACAATCTTGGTGTTCTTGGTACATCAAAATATAAAGTTGATAAGTATGCAGTTAAAGTCCTGTGATTGTCCACATTCATGTTAGAACAGTATTTGTAGTGCTTTCCTGACAAAAAGCAATTAGTGTAAAAAATCAAGCACCCTTCCAAAATCAAACAAGCTAAAAGAAAATATGAGGGTAGTAAAAAATAAAAAATTAAGTGAGTACAAAGCAGTTTTTGAAGGGACATGAAATAAAATGTAGTGGTAATAAGTTTCATCCTTGGCCAAGTTTCAAATCTCATCCACAGGGCTTCTAATGGGTTTAGCAAGACATCCTTTAAACTAATATTGCTGTTATAGAGAAGTTTCTTATTTGGCATCTGTTTTGAAAGGTCATTCAACAATGTTTGCTAAAAGGAAAACTGAAAATATTTATTCATAAATAGATAGTTTCCAAAACAACTTTAATGACATTTAACCACCTACTTATGTGCAGTCACCCGTAACGAGTATATTGTTTCTATATACTGTAATTACAGTACAAGATAAAGGTCTCATATGTGCAAGTAACCACTTAGTAAATGATAGGCTATGTTGATAATTACAGACATTGCTCAAATCACAAAATGAAAATCTTTTCCTAAGTCTCCTAATAATCTTCTCTGTAGGCAGTTTTCCTATTATGTGTGAATTCTATAGAAACCTTAATAAACTGTCATAATGCAGAAATATTTGTTTGAATAGTTCCTGCTGCCAGCAGCAAGATATAATTTATCACATTTTGGGATACACAGGCTGTCATTAATTCAACTCTCATTCCTAAGTGCTCATTTATTCCATTCTGTGGCCACATGGCACGGATTTGGTCTTAATAGCATCGAGAGCACCTTGAGGACTTACTGATGATATTGAGAGACAGTTAATCCAAACTTTTGGTCTGTAAGTCGCTTCTGCACAGGTTACCAAACCATTGCTCAGTTATCAGTGGCAAAAGGTATGGAAGAAATTTTTAATCTTTTTAATCCATCTCTCTCAGTGCCTAAAAAGCAGATTTTAATGGAAGATTCTTGTTTCAACAAGCTTCAGGTCATAAAGCCCATTCAGAAGATAAAGCACTGGTGTAGATAGAACTGATGAGAAACAGAAACTGGATTTGAGCAACAAATATCACTCTGAAGAGAGATGGTGCTGTTAAATGATTTCTGGTTTTGCCTGAACTTTTTGAACCTGTCAATTCACCTGAAAGTGTGCTGACGTCTTGTGTTGCTGTGTAATCTCTGACTATTCTATTCCTGCACCATCTAAGTTTATTAAAACTAAAATATCTATCTGAAAAGTTTACAATGCTTTTAGAGATATGCAAATAATATTTTTATGTTATAATATAAATTAATATATAATATTATTCAATATCATGAACACAAAGTGGATAGCTTACATGCCTTGCTCTTGTCCAAGTCAATGCCTCGAGTGACTGCAGCTTTTACTATTTTGTGCTTAGAAAACTTTAGTAGAGCTCATATCCCTAAAATGTCTGTAGATATTCTCCCATTATCCTAGCAGGAAAATCTCTCAGTTTATTAACTTGTGCAAGCTTGTAATTTTGGAATAAAATTGAAGTGCTAACTGAGCTCTTCATTTATTTCAAATAAAACTTATTTCATTTTATTAAAACTTATTTTATTTCAACTGGTATTTAGAGTCCCAGTAACACCCAAAGGCTGGGTAGATGTTCATAGACAGTTTCTGCTCTGAAGACCTTGAAATCCTTTAAGGTTTTCAGTTCTTCAGACACAAAAAAGACCTTAAGTTACATCAGTAGAAGGGCTCTGCAATAATGTATTGGGTTCCTCACTTACTATGGAAATTTTAATTCTGAAAATATAGTACACAGTATTTTCCTTAGCTATATCTTACCTCAATTTTTAAAATTTCTCCCAGAAATAATCAGCTGAACAGCTGACAAATTTGTATTATCCTAACACTATTCTATTTGATCTTGATGCTCATGTCCTTTTACTGAAAGAAATACTGAAATAAATTCAGAGCTTCAAGCAGCAAAAGACCCAACCAAAACAGAAACATTTTCCTAAATGTTTAAAAGTTATAGCAAAGGTCACATCTTCATTTCCAGAATGCAGATATAGAGACCATAAAGGATAAAGGCATCATGTTACTTTTTAATTTTATTTAAAACGAATCTAGGTCAAAGAAGATGATACCCAGGTACCTTCTTTTGGATCTTTTTTTTCCATTGGAAGAGCTTTTTCAGTAAATGGTGCCTTTTTCAGCCTGGGGTCTCCTGCCATCTCCAAGCTGATCTCAGAATATTCAAAGATTTCCTCCTTGAATAAAAAGGATCAAAGAAACGATGTATCTTCCCTCAGTTCCTTCCTATATTTTTTCTTTTCTCCTCCCATATATTAGCCTAGCCATTAAAAAAGTTCAGCATTTCTAGTCTCTTTTTGTGTCTCTAATCACCTCATGCATTCTACCAACTGCCCCAAGGGAAAGGCAAAGAAAAAAGACAATCATTCTTCAGAAGGTTGACATTTTATTTCTGTACAAAGAATAAGAGAAAATTTGTTATGTCATGAAGATTCCAACCATATCTTCCAACTTAAAATAACCTGAAAATCCACTAATCCAAGGAGAATTGTTGAATGAATTGACCTGCCTAGGAGATAATTTTTTTAAACAGTGGTGATTTTAAATGTATATTTTTAGGAGAACTCAAAATGAACATGAGTGTGCTTCCCAATGAATGCCTACCTAAGGAAGATAAGATGTCAAACATAGTATTAAAAATATACCAAGAAGTCAGGAGCAAATATTAAAGGGAAAATTCTTTGGGAACTTAGATGCGCAAAACATTTAATGTATAGTACCTTCCAGAAGATTTACCACAAGACTCATTAAAATTGGTATTTTCCTTAAAAGATCAGTTCCCTGAGGTTATATGGCAATATAAGAGTTTTAGATTTAATTATTTTTTATTCCTCTGGGTAATAAAGAAAACTTTGAAGCTAAAGGCTAAAAACTAGAAGGAAGATACAAGGAACCTAAAATTTATTGTTATGAAGCAATTTTATCTAATTTGAACCCTTTGGTTTTTTTTCTCTGATGATGCATGAATCTCAAAATCTGGGTGTTAGCAACTCTGGATTATGGCAAAATAAATATTCATGGTTGCTTAGCACACATTCTCACAATCATCTTGTATCATGGGTAATACTAGGGGTTCATGATTTGTTGTGAAGTGCGATGACTGAGCTCCAAAAAGTGACACATTATTTGAGGAACTACATCTAAATATTTTCAACCTTGTTAAACATTTTTTCGAAATATAAATGAAATTGGTTATTTCACAGGTGAAGAGCTTATACAGGGCAGAAAGGTTGTGGAAACCTGAGATAAGAAAAAATTCAGTAGTTCAATAAATATGATTATTTAAGGTATGTATGTGTTAGTTTACAGCCCAACTAACTTCCTCCACCTACTATCAGTGTGAATGATTGAAAAAAAATAGCACAAAAAGTCTTTCTCTATATATTTATAATCCAAGATATGCATAGAAAAAGGCATATCTACAGCAGTCCTTCAAAATCATTGCATGTCTCTATATTGCTGCAAGGTTTTGAATAAACGTGGTAAAACTAAAAATCTAGTAGTTCAGTAATAGCTTGTCAAAGAGTAATTGTGGGTAAAATGTTAATACCTCTCTTTCCTCCTCTTTTATGTTGAATGAATTATTCATTTTTCATTTATTAGCTAACTCTGCATATTTGATGCTTTTTTGAGATTAATAATTACTTTGAGCAACTTGAAGTATTTACACTGGATTTGTATGATTTTTTTATCATGCTGACGGTTTAAACACTCTGTCATATAAAATACAGCAATTACTATTACCTTGTCTGGGAGAAGGTTGTAAAAACATGTCTCATTAATTTTATGAGGTCATCTAATTGATATAAGAAGCTAGCAGAAATTCTGGTGAACAGCTGGAAAGTGAGCAGGTCCTTGTGGGCACGTGGATCTTGGGTGACTTCAGGCAACCTCTGTGTCCTGGGAGGAACTCACCTGCAGCACCCACTGAGCAGGGCACACTGTCCCATACCCCACCTTTGGCATCACTGCTTCTTTCTCACATGTGCTCACTAACATGAACTGCAATGCTGAAGGGAGAAAAGCAAAAGTGCTTAAATCTCAGTGGAAAACTGTCACCAGCTTTCACTGGACTGGAAATGATTGTATATGAGTAGATCAATTCTATCTTGTGTCAGCACTTAGTGTCAGCACTAGAAAGGCTACACAAACATAGAATGGAGATTGGAACATTTGCATCAAGACACAAACAGAGTTTTCTCACAATGATATTTTAAAAATTACATTATAGAAGGCTTTGATGTTTCTGACTTACCCCTTGGCACTGTTAAGAATTTTCCATGAACACCCACTGAAATAAAGCACTCAATATGTGAACTACATATTGTTCTAAATGAAATAAAATTTACCTAAATGGCACAATTTTTTTCTGTAATTCACCTTCAAATTTCAACTACTGGGGAATATGACATTGCATTTAAAATGCATATCAAAAGACAAATTCATGTTATAGTAACTTTCCTTTAAACAATATTCTGGAATAATAGGAATTTTCTTATGATCCTTGTTCAGACTGTGAGTCTTTAGTCAAAAGAGTCAGTCACAATGCAATCTTTCCTCTTGGCACTGTGTTAAAGGATTTACAAAGATGTTTTTCCTCTAGTCACATTAATTTGGGGCAGTAGTTCTTCTATCATAGGATATGATTATTCATCAAACTTTCCACTTATATTGAAAAACATGTCAATCAAATATGAGAGCAATCAAATCAATCAAAAGGATTGTACAAAATAAAGTTTCTTAAAGTTTTCATTCATGATAGCATCAAGCTACACGATTTTATGTGATTTAATGAAAACATTAAAATAGAACTTTTCAAAAAGCTACCACCAGAACTAATTTTTTGCATAAAATCTGAACAGCTTTTTCCTTATTGACATTTTCCTCAACTCTCTAGTGAGAAAAAGCATTTGAAATTAAAGCCAAAGACATTCCCATAGACTGAAAGAGGAGAAATTTAGATTACATATGAGAAAGAAATTCTTTACTACAAGAGTTGTGAGGCACTGGAATAGGTTTTCTAGAGAAGCTGTGGATGCCTCGCCTGTGGGAATGTTGAAGGCCAGGTGGGATGGGGCTTAAACAAATTGAACCCTGCCCATTGCAGAGGGCTGGAACTAGGTGATCCTTAAGGTCCCTTCTAACCCAAACCATTTGATATAACTATGAAAGACCATTACATGTTCTTACATGTAATAATGTTGGTCTCAGCAAAGCTTTACCAGATATTGAAAATTATGACAGACAACACCACTGACCCTGTTCAAATATTTGTTGTTTAAATAAGTGTACTCTCCACTTTCTGAAAAAGAAAACTAAATATAGATACACCATGCTACACACAAGAACATGGAATGTTTAAAACTAGGAGAAATGATAACAACATAGCTAGGAGCTAAGCAAGAACCTGAGGGCATACACTATAAGCATCAAAGGGCCAAGACTATTTTCAGTATGCAATGTCAATATTTCTAATAATCCCAGAATTTATCCCTTTCTATTTCACCTTGTGCAGCACGTCTGAATTTTCCTCCATTCTTCAGCTAGTGTAATATGGGTAAATACTTCCTGTCAACAGAATTGTTACAGTGATTTATACCAAGGCAAAATTCTAGTTCTTTTTAAAGTGATCTGTACAAGCAGTTGACATTTGCTGAGTCTATGCACTTGATAGTCGATTGCATATTTATGAGCATCTTATATGCTTAATGTTACAGCAGAAAAATACAAGAGGTTCTTGAAATATCTTTACTCCTCCTCCAAGTGACATTCATAGAGAACTAAAAAAAAAAAAAAAACAATCAAAACTCATAAAAGAAGCAGTCTTTGAAGTATGCTGAAAGCTCCTAAAATGGGTAGGACAAGATCCACAACTGCAATTTAAAGGTATCAAAAGGACAAGTCAAGTTTTTACTGTTATACACGTGTTTACATATCTCACTGCAGCAAAATCATAGTTCCCCTCTAGAATGTATAATACTAACTCTTCACATGCCTTACATTTTCCATTTTCTCACCATTTCCAGTGAGGACAAAAACAACATAGAAACATTAAAATGTGTTTGTGAAAGTTTCCATCACAATCAGAAAAGGCTTTTCTTCCTGCAGAGAATGGACAAGCCAACTGAAAAGAATAGAAATGATACTAACTGCTGCTAGGCAGTGGCCAAATACTGAAAAGTCTCACGTTTCAGGACATATGGAGAGTAGGACAGGATGGATCATTACTGCAGAGAATAATTTCTCTCTTTTTATGGATATAGCTCTAGTCACTACTCAAATCCAGAAAGAATAGTGCTAGAGAGCAGTAATGCAGCCAGAAGCATTGCTTTTACTATAAATACTGCCTGTATTAGTAAACATTCTTTCAGAAATAGGACAAAACATTCAGTCCAATAAAGCAGCTCAACATTTTTGTTCTTACAGGCTGTGCATCATAGTCTTTGTTTCTTATTTGTTTCTTCTGTTATAATTCCATTTGCTGCTTCCTTAGACAATAGCCAACAAGTTAAGCTTATAAGTGCTAAAGGGAGTAAACCAGAGGCAGAAGAAGAGCTAATGATACCAATAGCAGTGTTCCTGTAACTTAAAGCAGGAAAAAATCTATACCAGTGAACTGAATTCTGCACTAGTAATGAAGATGCCAATGTTGATGGCAGTGCAACTGGAAGCAGTGTCATTGAGTAGATGGGTTTTGCTTTGATTTCTACTTAAAGACTAGAATGACTGAAAGAAAAAAAAAAAAACAACAAACTTCAATATTTCTGTAACCAGGGACAAGCAGGCATAATTACTCCTGAAAATAGTTGTTACCCTGCTAATGGGCTTTAGGACAAAGTGCTGGTGTCTGGTTTATCTGGTTTCATCTGGGATAGAAATAGTAGCTGGTACAGTGCTATGGTTTGTATTTGATATGAGAACAATGTTGATAAGACACTGATGTAGCTATTGCTAAGTGGTGCTAGTTGAGGACTGAGTTTCCCATGCTCTGACAGTGAGGAGATCCACAAGGAGCTGGGAGGGAACAGAGCAGGGCATCTGACTTGAGCTGGCCAAAGGACTATTCCATACCATAAAAATGTCATGCTCAGTATATAAACTGGGAAAGTTGGCCTGGAGGGGCCAATCAGGGACCATCTGGGCATTCGTCAGTGGGTGGTGAGCAATTCTGCTGTGCATCAGTTGTCTTTCATGGACTTTATTGCTCTCTTTCTCCTTTTCATTAAAATTCTTTCTATTATTATTATTATCACTACTGTTATTTCTTTCAATTACTGAAACTGTTCTTATCTCAGCTCATAGGTTTTAATTTATTTTCCCCTGTTGTCCTCCCCACCAGGGACAGGGGGCTGCAGGAAGTGAGAAAGCAGCTGTGTGACAGGTTTATATCTCTGTTGTTGTAGGAAAATCTCCAGAGCAGACAGGCTGCAAAATGCATTGAAAATATATAGGAAGTTATATACTATGACTTTGTTGTCCTCTGGTAGCAAAAGGTAATGTCTCTTGTTCAAATGGAAGAAATAGAAACACCAAGGATAAAGAATCCGTTCAAGTAGGTCTGTGGAACACTAGGAGGATGAAACAAGTTTAATAATATCTAGACTTTCCACAGCAAAAGCTTTTCTCTCCCCATGGACAGGGGGACAGTGTTACTGCCTTCTGCTGACACAGCAATATCTGTCAAAACAGAAACAAAACAATTTTCCCTCCAGAATTCAAGCTTTAGGCAATCTCTAAACTGAGGGGTTTGCCCTTCAACAGACAGTGAAATCTGAAATTAAGATTTCTGATGCATCCTTTTGCTAATTTCACTTGAGGGTATGTATTGAATTCAATCAATGCCCAGAGCCATACCTAAAGGCTTCAGATCTATCTAGTTGAGAGAAAGGCTTAGAAAGAAGACCTGGAGCAGCCTGAAAACTCAGCACAAATGTAGCACAAAGACAGTTAAGGTTCAGCTTACCTCACACCCAAGAGCTTACATCTCTGTGAAAAAATTAATCAGCCTTTTTTACAGTATCGTTAATTATAATATATAGAAAACAGCCATGCCTACTCACTTCATACATTAAATATTTACAATATCCTAAGGCTTGCTATTGTTTCAAGCTACTTTCCACTTATTCCTTCCTATTTCTTTCTCCTCAGGTCTTTCTTTTTCAATGCTGTACCAAAATGAAATTCACAATAGCCATAATTGAGTTAGTACTATTCAACCAATTTTTTATACACCCACATCAACGGCAAATCTTCAGGAGTTCACTGCTGCTTCCCAATCAATAACAAAGCTTTTGCATCCACTACTGTTTCTGTAATGGGATTGAAATTATTTCCAACATCCTCCTACCAAAATGCTCATGCCAGCCCTTAATTATACTCCAATCTTCTTGTATATCCACCCCTTTGCAACATTCCCTTGCACAATGATTTGCTTTCACCCTTGCACCCCATGTTCTGCCTTTACTGTTCCATTTTGTTTTGAATACAGAATTTTAAAGACCTTAATTTCCATTGCTTAAATTCAAGCATAAGATTTTTTCTTCTAAAAGAGTATGTGTAAACTTCTGATGCTTTTAAGTTCCCGCAACCTACTCATTTGCAGTCTGATAAAACAATTCCACAATGTTTGGAGATACCTAAAAACTTACAATGAAGCGTAACTCCTTGCCAAACTATTTCAAAATAATTCTGCTTTATGAATGTATAAAAACTGAATACAATTTTAATTTTTCTGAAAGAAAGAAAAAATAGCAATCAAACTCAATCCAAATCCACAAGAAAACCCAAACCTAGAATGAGTATTGCACATGTTCACACATGGTCACAGGACAGAGATCATTATTTCTCCTTCCTGTGTTAATTTTAATCAGAAACATCAATTATTTTTGGAAATAAATATTTTTAAAACTCCTTTTAAAAATAAGTGCAGTTCTGATTCTTTAACTGCTTGGAAACATTCAACATATAAGGGGGTAAATGGCAGGAGTCAAGTTAAATTCATCAGTGTAGATGGTTCTGGTGTACTTGCAACTGAGCTAGAAGAAATATAGGCTAATATTTTTATTCTTTGACAATAACAGTTAAGCTTTCTTTTATTTTTAAATGAAAATATACTTGAAAGTATTTTTCAAAACAAATGTAAGCATTGGACAGAACTGGAAATATGCAAACACATTCCAAGGCAGCAGTGCATAAACAGTGGAAGTTTTCCTTTTTTTCAATATTCAATAAAAATGCTAAGTAGGGCAATTTTTACAGAAGGATGGAAAATGAACACATATATGTATGTGTGAACACGGATGTGCACTACATTGAATGAAGGCCTGAAAATCTTATTGAGAGCTTTTGCCCTCAATTTTGGACCTGTAGTTTTATTAAGTTGATATACAAGTCTTTTGCAGAATTTTAAATAAAGGAATAAGAAATGCTTTGGCATAATTACTCATTGCCAGGAACAATAATATTCATCTTATGTCTATCAGAGTTCCTTATGGTGGCCTCCAAAAAAATTAATGGAATAGACTTTAGTAGGCATTTACTGCTTTAAATTAAAGTCACTGTGTGTCACAGATTACATTTAAAGCCTACTTCTCCAGCTATTTATCTGCCCCTACACCCTGTCGACTGTCTAGGAAACATATTTTCCTGTCAGAATAGAGAAAATGACTACCCTTTTGTTGTGAATTTAGAACTTTTCAATATATAGATTTGCACACATTTTATTTTTTTCTCCCTAAGAACACATCCTTTTTGTTTTGGAGTTTGCTTTTTTGTTGCATTAAAAAAACCCTAATTGGGAAAAAAAAAAAAAAAGGCCAAAAAGCACCCTACAACAACAACCCTACACAGAAAAAAATCAAAGAAAACCCACAAAACTGTTTTCCCCAGGGACAGAATTTCTTCCAATACTATAGTCTCACTTACTTTGTATTCTTCATATTCAGTGATGTTATGAAAAGTATTCCCTATTGTTGAGCCCACAATGTTGTTTATCTCTCTCAAAAACATCACAGCAGAAATTCCTACAAGAAATTCCTACACAAATCTGAAGACTCACCATCTATGAAGCCTCATCCTCAGAGACTCCATATTTCCCTCAACCCTGAACAGACCAAAGTCTATTTTGACCCCACAGCCTTTAAGGGCCCTATTAAATGCTATTCTTTTGAGTCAAACTTTCTACCTACAAACCCCCCAAGAGCAGGCAGAGATGGACAATTGTCACCTAGATTGTTACCAGCTCCCTCCATCTCCCAGCTCTGCCTCTGTGGGATGTTGACTTCCTCCAATCTCCTGCTTATTCACCCAGGTACTGAGAGCACGCTCCCAAATGCATCCCTCCCATGACTGCACAAAGTCTGCCTACAATCCCTGAATACTTCAAAGCCTCCAAAACCATGATTTTCCTGGGTGATATCCCAATGTATTTGGCTGTACTGCTATACTGCATAGAAGAGAGCAGTCACAAGCCAGGTATCAAGTATGCCCAACACACAAACTAGGCTTTTCAGAAAGGCTCATGCAAAAAGCCATACATTAACAGAGGAGCACAGACAGATTCAGAGCATATATTCATCCTGTAAACCTTCAAAATCAGAAGATAAATTCTATTCAATGCTTTCAGATATCCTCTAAATATGGATATTTCCTCTTGTAAATCTGTCTGAAGAGATTTGTGTATGATCAACCTCTTACTGCCTCAGATGAACAGAAGAAAGATTACTGAAGAAGCTACACTTTAATGCCTACAGTCATTTCATTAATTTACAAAATAATCCAGTGGGAATCCACTGAAGACCAGAAGAACATCAAATTGCTTCTCTCTCCTGATGCCATGGATACAATGGACACAGCTTCTTAGAACTCCTTTGAAGAAAAAGGTCATCCTTAAAAGGAATTTCAGAACATTTAAAGCATATTTATAATGCTCAACAAACTGCCACACTAAGTCAGCTATCCACTGATTAGCCACAAAAGAATGCTTTCCACGTAAGATGTTTCATACATTCTAGACATAAAAGTATATAGATTTCTTTCAATAGCTTCCTATTTCACAATTAAGAGCAAGGGTGACTTCTGACAAAGTAAATGTTGAGTAAGTAATACCTACTGGAATTTCCCTCAAACAGGATTAATCAAATAATTCTTTTTCCACTTCTTAGCAATACATGACCTTCTTGAGCCACTGGAGGACCTTACTGTAAACTCTGAATATCTATTCCATATTGAAATAAATTAATCTATGTGGGTTCGAGACAAGTTTATGTAATTTTATTTCCCCTTTAATGTTTTATAAGGGACTTATTCACAGCAAAAAAAACACTTTAAAGTCACATAAAAGTTTTCCTGGATATGTGGGGGTGTGTGGAACACAAAATGTATAGTGTGTTCTGCACAGTCTTCACAAGAAAATCACTTTAGTAGAAAAACAAGTTGCTGGAAACAATTTTGTGTAAGAGTTCATTTTTCAGTCATTATGAGTTTTAGTGTGGCAAAATCCCTGATTCCATAATTCTATGAAATTAACATAGATTTATCACAGCTAATTTTTTTTTTGTTTGTTTTTTGGTGGTGCAGGATACCTGAAAGCAATCATTATAACTTTAATATTTGTTAGGAATTGTCCCCTTGCTAATTTCTACAGGTATACATCCAAAGGAAATTCTACATCAAAATCAAAGCAGATAATAAAGCCTTAACTTGTAAAATAGGTGGGAAGATTATTCTGCTACTAGATGTGACTTTCTCCCTTGTCCCCCAGCATCCTCAGCTGATGTTATTGATATAAGTCTGTGCCATGTGCTCCTCTGGAAAACTACACTCCCCATTTCTTTGCTACTTGAATAAAACCTTCTCCTGAGGAGCTAAAATGTTGAAATTGGAAAATGAAAATGGTTTAGGAAGACATTTTCCATTTCCACAAGTAATATTTCTCTAATCTCACTTCTCAGAAATTGTGCATTGGGCCAAGACAGACAACATGACTAAAATGTCAATAGGTAAAAGCAATAAATTAAGAAAAAAAAAAGGCAAAAACTCTCCCCAAAAAACCCTCAACCTTCTCTTGAGGAGAATTTCAGACAAAGTGCTCCAGTCATAATTTAAACCTGGAGAATATCTAGCATTCAATTCCATTCTCTAAACTATGATATTAGTTTACTAAGAAGTAATAAAGTGCCTGTTTTGAGATGGTGAAAAGCAAAATTTCTAGATGGCTTCTTTATATTGTTGTGATATAAGGTTACAAAAGAATTTGGAAAATGGCATTTGTGAATAGTCTCTCATGAAGGCTTTAACAGAGAGGACACTGGGAGTTGCAGTATATCATGCTTTAGTTATTTGCTAAGAGTTGCCTTTAAAGGGACAAGGAATGTGGAAAATCATGGCAATTTTTCAGGAAAGTTAGAAATGGCCTAACAAAAGAGTTAGAACCCATGAATAAATTGGCTACTGTACCAGGACAATGAAAAAACAGACATACAGCTCCCCTCCTTCATACAGAGTGACGATAACTATAGGATAATGCCACCATTAAATCCTTATTCTCTAGATGAAGTAGTGTTTTTTCCACTTTTACCCCAACTTAGCCTCATTAAGATCCTGACTATGGAATAATGATAATGTATACAAATCCTTCTCCAGCCTTTCCTCCAAAAACAGCTCCAAATCAATGCTCATGAATCATCACATCTTTGTCTACAGCAGGTTACTCCAGACACCAAAGACATTTCAAATAGCTGTCTTTCCTTCTAATTTAACCTCTTTTTCTTACTTTTCTCATAATGAATTTATTGTTGAGCATCACCCATATCATAAAGAAATTCTTATCTCTGAATTAGTCAAGAGAGACATGAGCACATGAACACATGTGGTTCAGTAGTATCTGTGTGACAAATGAAAGTTCTTTCAAAGTCATGTTTTGAATTAAGACAAAGCTCTTCCTGATCTGTTCTGAGAGGAGGCCATTGAGATGTGGGGGTCAGTTGCTTCTTGCAGGTAGCAAGTGATAGCATGAGAGAAAATGGTCTCAAGTTGCACCAGGGGGCATTTAGGTTGGATATTAAGAGAAATTTCTTCAGTGAAAGGGTAGTCAGACACTGGAACAGATTGCCCAGTGAAGTGGTGTAGTCACCATCCCTGGAGGGGTTTAAAAGCTCTATAGATGTGGCACTTGGGGACATGGTTTAGTGGTAGACTTGGCAGTGCTGGGGGAATGGAAGGGCTTGATGATTTTAAAAGTATTTTCAAACCTAAACTATTCTGTGATACTATGATAGAAAAGAACACCACTGCCACAACCACCACCAGAGTGCAGATAGCCAGGACATCAGGAGAAGGAGAAGACCAGAGCCACTCCCACTTGCCTGAATGCTCTGACAGGCACTCACTGCTGTCTGCAGGCCAGAAAAAGCTGGGAACATGGTCCTGTCATTTTTCCTTGAAGACAACATTGGGTTTCACTCATAAAAGCAAATTCATATCTAGGAAGATTTTAACAAAAAAACTTTTTTAAATACAGTTTCTCACCACCACCTTCCTACACCCGCTGGCTAAGTGGCCGAGTTCCAGGCAGCAACTCTGTACTGAACCAGTCCCTGCTCTCTTGTTTGGTGGCTTTGATTGAAAACCATTGGGACAGGAATGCCTGGATCAGCTGTGAACAGAGGCATGTGGTAAGGGATGGCAGAGACTTCAGCAGAAAGGTACAACTGCCGCCATTTCCAGGCAAAGTAGGTAAACCTCTCCAAAATACCCTCCCATATCTGCTATAAGGGACAGAACATTTCACTAAATGCAATGGAACCCAAAGTTTTCCTACACTTACCCAGCATACACCACATCACACTGTTCTGTCATGGGCAGCTTGACAGATGGCTGATGGCAGGTAATTTTGGCAAAAGCTTGTCACTCTGAGCAATTCTATGACACCAATGTGGACTCAAAACTAAAAAACGAAGAAAACCCCAAATCATCAAAATGGTTGCATCACAAAGACAGACTAGAGAAAATACTTCAGAGTAAACACCTCAAAATGTCCACTTCTTTGCTCACTTTTGTAGTGAAAATTGCAAACCATTTCAAAAGTGAGCAGTAGGAAAGGCTCAAGTAGCATTAAAAAATGCAAATGAAAGGCATTGTTGCAAGTACTCTGTAAAAATTTACAAGAGAAAGTAGAGAGGAAAATACAGGCAAGCCCCAGGGAAATAAAAAAGTTACTTGAAGTTGCAGAGCTATAGTTGCCTACACCTGTATTCTCCATAGGAAGAAAAGATAGTATCTCTAAAGCTTTTAGAAGTTATGAAAATAGAATTAATATTTTAAGTATTAATTGAAAAAGCAGATAAACTTATAACTATCCATTTGGGCTTAGTTCTATATTAAAAAAGAAGAGATATCAGCTTCCATGAATGCAGTAAATAGAAATAATCAACTGTTAAAATACTGAAAATAATAAAATAAAAATCAGTTTAATAAAGCTCCATGAATAAGGAAGTTTATGGTAACCTAATGTGAATATGGTGAGAATTCTACTGAGATGATTCTAGCTGTCTAAGCAAAAGAAGTTATCTTGACATAAATCCTTCATTAATTTCCAAAAGTGAGTTGCTTTAATATACTTTGGATTAGTCTGGTATGCTCAATAGATAGGGAAAATGTCAATTTACCCAAGTGAAATCCTTTTAGGAAATGTATCTATTTAACTAAACTATTATCAAACAGTTTTCTGAGCTCACAAGTGGAACTTTTAACAGAAGAGAAAGTGTTTAGTCAAAAATAGCTGAGCTCACTAGGGAGATGAGAGAGCCAACTTTTAGGACTTTGAATTTAGGTTTTACAATATACAAGGAAGTATCTGAGAAAGAATCTAGATTACTGAGATAATCTATTTTTAGCTAATCAACATTTATGTTTACACAGAGTCAAATGTGAACCTATGATTTGAACTTGCTTCCTATACCTCTGTGGCCACCATGCTCTCATGGTGGTACATGGGAATGCCCTTTGTCCCCATTCCTATCCAAAACCAATAAAACTATTACCACAGAACATTTTTGTTTCTACTGACTTCTTGATCCCGAATAAATAATTTCCTGAAAAAAAAATCAAACAAACACACACAAAAACAAAACCAAAAACTATTTCTTTTTCTGGGAACGCAAATGGAAAATTTCAGACATACATGCTATACAGAAAGTTCTCATATAGAACAACTCATGTTTTAGAAAAAAAACATTACATCTAGTTTATATTTCAGTACAAGAAAAAATACCATGGCATATTTGGACCACAGCACACCACAATTTCCTCAGCCTGAACATGAATATCAGCTAAAATATGGTCTCTGAATCTTTGGCTGCCAAGATCCATTTCCAAAATGGATTAAGAAATTACTTTAGAGAAAAGGAATGGAGAACGACTATTGTCATGAATGTTCTTCAGGAAAGCTATTTAGAAAATAGGTTTATATATTCAGCTACAAATACAGTAAATTCCCCATTTTCTACTTTGCTTCTCCTTGTGCCAATGATGCTTTCACTCCATGGCACTCAAACATATCTGAAATGATGATTGCTCATGCACAAGAAGAAACATAAAACCTTGTTGCCTTATTTGTTGCAATGGCTGTATTCATTGCTATCTATCCATGTCTATTGCCTCTTATTTCACTAGGATGAAATCTGCAAGAGAGGAGCAGTTACTGAAATGTCTGTAATTCCAAAATAATAATTATTTTTATGGAATCTAATTAATTTGCGTATTGATCCATTTAGGTATATCCATTTCATATATATTTAAGTATATAAGAAGTATTATATTGCTGTGATATAGACTATAGGGCATATTTCTCTTAACAGAATTCAAATTTTTCTAAACAAGCCATCTCTGCTTTACTTGTACCTTCAATTTCACACCTCAGCAGATGGTCTATTAGAGTCAGCTGTTTCCTGCACTGTTCTTTAGGAGAGTAAACAAAAAGTGTACCCTAAACTGATGTTTGCAAATGCTTTCTAGAAAATAGAGAACATAAGCTTATTCCAGTGCTAATAAAATATAAATGCAGAAATATTAAGTAAGTTTGTATTGGAACAGAAATAAAACACAGGTATTGTAGGCCCAGAGTCCAAATAGCTGGGGAAAAACAAACAAACAAACAAAAAAACAAACAAACAAACAAAAAAAAAAAAAACCAAAAAAAACCTCAACACAACAGCTACAAAACAAACAGAAAACCTCTCCACAGAATCCTCATGGTGTAGATGTAGAAGAAGAGATTGCAGGAGCTTGCTGTAGTCTGAATCAGGATGGCTGAGCTGTGAAGAAGAATAAACCAGGACCCTTTCCATGTTATTGAATGAGAGTCTGTGTCTTGGCTCATTTCTACCCTTAATGAGAGGGCTGCTGCAATGTCACAGGAAATGCTAAAAATAAAATTGCAAAAAATAAAGTGTTAATGAAAACATATCTCCAGATGAATTTTTTCTGCAGTTTAATACATTGTAGATGTGAGAAGAAAAAACTATGATAAGAAAACAATTAGGGGAGCTGTTATTTCTTCAAAGCTTTTTGACCAGGCCTCTGATCAGTGCAAATTAGCTTTTTGTAGGTCTTTAAAAATAATTATCTGAATTTACACATCTAGTGTTTAATCAAGTAATTTGTACCTGATTATCTTAGGTAAAGGTAAGAAGGTAGCCCTCTAGGTCAGGATGTCCATATATCTTCCAAAGATAATGAATTCTTAGGAAACACAGTAAAATGGTGGAGGGGGCACCGAGTCATCAGTGTACCTCCTCATAGCACAGGAGAGACACAAAAAACAAAATAAGTAAAATAAGAAGTCCATACCTGCAAAAAAAATAATTAAAAGTCCCTTGTAAGGAAGAGGTGAGAAATTAAAATACCTTCTACCATGAAAAATCACAACACAGGAATTTAACCCCCAGTTAGGCAAGTGGTAAGTTCTTTCCCCTGAATAGCGAGGAGCCATGAAAAGGGGATTGAACACAGCTTCATTTTATGTTTCTGGGTTAGACATCACCCAAACAGCAGGGAAGGTTTTTTGGGGGGTTTTTGTTTGGTTGGTTGGTTTGGTTTTTTTGTTTTTTGGGTTTTTTTTTGAGAAAAAGAGTATATCAAATGGTCTGAGACAGCACAACCAATCAATTTGCCATGCTCATTTTGGAAATTAGTGTGGCTGAACTACAGACTAGATCTGTGGGCTTCTGGCATGCTATTTTTCAATTTTGCTAATACTTGAGTTGAAAACACATTTGGCAGGAACTTTTTACCAAAGTCAACACAGAGAACTTCACAAGGAATCAAAGCAACTTCTGAACAAATATATTCATCCTATGCTTTGAAGCATACTCTAATTACAGAAGCTCATACTCATTTCACTTTAAATTTACCCGTGTTTTTTCATGCTTGGATTGTAAAAGATAACTTTTCTTCTTGGTTATTGACTAACTCTCAGCACCAACTTAAAAGCAAATTATGTTCCACTCAGATACCTCCTGTTTTGGAAAGAGGAAGTGGTGGGGAAAGTTGTAAGCAGTAAGCATCCCTTTGATCTGAGCTCTCAGCCTCACCAAGCAGCTATGTACACTGGACAAGGATGCTGATTTATGTAGCACTGGGATTATCCTCTAAGTGTTTGCTGAAAAATCACTTTGAGGTGCTTTAAAATATTATTGAGTGGTGAAACAGAGCCAAGCTAATGAAAAGAAGTAAGACTAATTTCTGCTTCTCTTTTCATTCCCAAACTGCACCAAATAAATGGAACCTTCACTAAATGCAGTTATTTCATACCCTGCTTATTACCTGGGCTGCGCTCACAAAATTAATCAGCTTTACTATATTCTCTATTTTAGATACTTCCATGAGGCATTTTAGTTTAATAAGATTTAGCAAAAACAATGTCAAATTATAGCAAGGAATTCTACAAACATAACATATCATTCACTGGTGGTGTACTATGGTGTTTAATTGTTTATTAATAAGATCACACGTGAACTGAGGTGGCCATGCCATAAGCGTGGTTCCTGTTTCAGTGAGGAGTCTTCTAGCACCTTCTGAAGTAGCAAGTTTGCAAGTAAATGAGACATTTTAAACACATTTCTTATTTATTTGAAACTGAAACACAGACTGAAAGATTAAGAAAACTTCCCAAGACCTTTCTCTGTTACCTTTTGGATTCCTCTACACTTTAAGTAAATCTAATTCACACAAATTTATGCTGAAGCTGAATTTGGCAGAGGATATATGAATTTTCTTTCAGCTGTGGGATGGATAAATAGGATACCTTGACACACAGAAAGAAAATAATTCTCTCAGTAGCATCCAGATAGGTCTGTGCTTTCATAATTGATATGCAAAAGACACTGTAGATAACTTTGGTGATACAAAAAGTACATATACACATGTATTTGTCCAGCCTGCCCAGTCTCTCAAGATTCTCTTCCATGCATACATTCCATAAACATCCTGCTACAAAGGTTGCAGCAACCTTTGGAAACTCTAAGAAATACCTGTTTAAAATTATGTAAGAAGATTCAACTTTAGAGAGTAGTTTAGGCAGTGAGGCTGCTCATGTTCTTTTAATATCCCAATGAAAAGCAAAGCTGTTGAAATCTTGGGACAAAAAAACCCCTGTGCATTCAAAAATCTCTTCTGTTTTGATATCCAACAGAAAATCCTATTTTGGCACAGGTTGAATAATTTTACACTGCTAAGGAAGAATGGGTCACCAATATCTCCTCACCTACTTCAATTCCCACAGCTGCAAGGAGAATCTGAAGTTACTTCAATCCCTTGTGAAAACTAGGGAATATGGAAACTCATAAGAGAAAAAAGAGACTTTCAAAAAGTAGAAAACAATAACTAGGGAGGAGAAAATTCACAGGGCTTTTCTGAGGGCTACTTTAGAGCATAAATCAGGATTTCATATGAGGGCAAACAAAGCTGCAATCATGTAGGTGTGTGCTCATGTGTGAAAGCAGTGGTGAATTTTTACTCAGAGATACAACCTCCTCTTGACACATCCCTGGTCCTAAAATGTTTCACTTTTTAATTTCATCCCAATATGCACCAGGAACCTTGTGCAATTTCATCTCATTCTTCCCACAAGCAGTTCCAATTACCATACCTTATAAATTAATTAGAAAATTACTGTCCATTAAACTTACTCCAGACTGAAATTATGTCAGCATCAGTTTCCACTTCATTAATACTGCTTCACTTTCTCATGCTTAAAGATGGTATATTTTGAAATGTCAGCATGCTGCGGTCTTTGAAAATTTATTACAATTACCACATATGGAAAATGTTCAACACTGGAGCAAATTATTATCTTTCAACAGAGAATGCATTCTTTTTATTTTAATAATCTGCCCATAAATTTTTGAACCCAATGTGCTTTAGGAAGTGATTCACAGGATCCTAGAGGGCTAGCTTTTGAATTTCAATCAGTGAATTAGCTGATGAGCATAAAATGGTAAATAACTGTGCTACACCCCATGGATTCTATGGATCTGTAAAAACTGGATGTCGTTCTACACCATACAGACTATCCTGATTTCTGTAATTTTTAATCATAATTTCCCCTTCAGCTCTGCATTTTTATTATAACATGACTTTCTTTAGGTACGGTTTGAGAAACCTTCTGAAAAGACCAACCATGAAATCAAATGTTTGCCACTATAATGGCTACTTTAAAGCCAGTTGTCTGATGCAAAATTAGATATAGGCTCTACTCAACATTACAAATGCAGCTGTTTTGCAGTCCTGTGCAGTCTGATCTCAGAATTAGGATAAAAATACCATTCTTTTCTAGAATTAACATGGTAGAATAAGGCAAATTGAAGTGGGATATTGTTTGACAAATAAAGTGAGTAAAAGAAAGGCACTTTCAGACTCATTATTTATATTGTCATCAGAACGGTTCAAGTACCCGGCTAACGACTGTCCTCTGCACAAAAGTAATTTTAAGATTTTTAAATACTTTCTATTTTTCCAATCTTCTACTAATATTATTTAACAACAAAGAAATATCTATTTGATGGTAATATATGTAAATATTTCATTGTTTATCTCATTTAACTCCCACAAACAATTTTCAGTTATTGCGATAAAAATCAAATGGAAGTTTAAAAACAATTAAGCAATAAACCAAAACCTGCCAATATAGCTGTAATTTAACAATAATAATTTGAATTCTTTATAAAACTGCTATTGAGGATTGACTTTTCCAGGAATGATTGCATAAGTAGGTTTTTATTTGCTAATATAAAAGGCAAAGCTATTTGAGACTGAACACAATGTCCTTGGGTGAATTTTTAGCAGGACCTAGCAGGAAATTAATTCTGCAACTCTTATTATTGTTAATGGGAGTTATTCAGCCAAATCTTCATGCACGAGTCATAATTAATATGTACCCCTTATGGTTTTTCTGCATAATATTGTAAATTAATTTCCACAAACAAGTTCCCAGCAGTCATTTAATACAGTAGATCTGATTCTGATTCCACAAAGGTCCCTTGATTCACTTCAGTGCAAGCCTGAAAGTATGGCAGCATTAAAAGGAGCAAAGACCTGACTGAACACCCTAAATTAAATATTCACCCTGGTGTAACTCAACTAGCTTAAACAAACTAGCCCAAACTTACACCAGCATAAATGAAACCAGAATCACACTCCTACAAACCAATTCCTTCCTTAACTCATCCACTGATATTTCCATATCACTAGCTTTCAGCTGGGGTCTAGAAACACTTCACCTGCTCTACCAGCAACCTCTCCAGCATGGAATTCAGTTCTGGTGGATAGGATTTATTCTGGTCAGATAATTTCAATATTTCTATTAAATTTGAGGCTGGTACACATTACTTCAGGAAGAATATACTTTCATATGCGAAGAACAGAGGAAAGCTTTTTTCTTTTGTTCCTCTCTTTAACTTCACTTACAAGAAAACAGCAATCCATTTCAGTATTGGTCCTGTCAGTCACTTCTTTTGATAAGGCTTCTTTATTTTTATACTTGCTCCTCTGAATGGTGACAGAGATGATGAACCCTAGGGGATGAGCCTTCTCACTGTGTTGCATAAATACATCTTGCTCTGCTCCTGAGGACTCCACATAGAGAATATAGGGCTTTATCACACCTGCTGATGGCTTCTCTGTGTTGAAGTGGCTTTGTTCCTATTGCCTCCCTAGTTAGCACACACAGGGATCACAGAACATAGATTGGTTTGGGTTGAAAGAGATCATCCAGTCCTAACCCCCTGCCATGGGCAGGGACCCTTTCCACTAGACCAGGCTACTGAGCTCCATACAATCTTTTCTTGAACACTTCCAAGGACTGGGCATCCACAATTTCTATGGGAAACCTGTCCCAGTGCCTCACCATCTGCACAGGAAAGATTTTTTTCCTAATATTTAATCTAAATCTACTATTTTAAAGTTTAAACCCATTCCTCTTTGTCCTGTCCCTACCCACTCCTGCCAATAGTTTCTCTCCACCTTTCTTGTGGGGTCCCTTCAGGTACTGGAAGGCCACAATTAGGTCACCCCTGCATCTTCTTCAGGCTAAACAACCCGAATTCTCTCAGACTTTCCTCATAGAAGAGGTGCTCCACCCCTCTGATCATCTTGGTGGCATTGTCTGGTTTCCAACAGGTCCATGTCCTTCCTGTGCTGGGGGCTACAAATGTGTGGAAAAGTGCTGTCAGTGCAAGTGCTAATTAGGATCTGGTACCACACAATAGTTCCCCAATTTCATCTATTTTGAGCTTAGTTTCTGGCAGAGCCAAATCAACAACTTGAGCTTTTCCCCTGCTTTTGCCTTACTGTCTTAAAAGTCTCCAGGCTGCAATGCCATCTGGCATGATCCTGATCCTCCTAAGCTCTGTCACTGCAAGTTTCCTGTGTCATAACAGCTGGTGTGCACAGACCAGTGGGTGCTGTCCATAATTCTACCAGAGGTTTTTACTCCTCCTCACTGCCACTAAAAAGATATTCATAGTTACTAGCTTAGACTCACATATTTATGCAATGAATCCTGCCATCCTGGGAGGTCTACTACTGAGGCAGAGGTGATAAAAACTCTTAGTTTAAAGTGCTTGAGAGGATTATATTTTTTTTGTTTTCATATTATCATTACAAGAGAATGCTTTTTTGTTCTAATATTATCAATTTGTACTATAGAGAGTAAGTTTATAAAGTGTTTGGATGATGTTAGTCTGGGGAAAACTTGAAATGAGTTCAGAGCTTATCAGCTTATGGTTCTGGTTAAAGAGTGGCTCTTGGAAGAAATGTAATTATGCATGCATGGTGCTGCAGTTGTGTTAATAATAAATTTGTCTCACTCGAGGGTCACCACAGAACCACCTCCCTGTCTCTGCATCCACAGCCCTGGTAATTTTTAACCCAGATAAGCTACCCATGGATCATGAGAGCTGCCTGCTTTTCTATACCAGGACAGCCACTATACCCAGCTTACAGATCTCCTACTCATTGTCTCTGATATGTCTGTGTCATGCAACCCCTGTAAGATTTTGTCACCTAATATCCTATTTGTGATTTCTAAGAACAAGAAAGCATAAGAAAGATATCAGATCATAGTCTGTAAAAATACAGAAGCAATAACTTTCTGTAATTGTCCTGGAAAATACAAATGATGCAATTACTAGCAGAGACAAGATAATATTTAGTCATTGGTCTTTGGATTCCTGGGAGGATGCAAAATATAGATATCTGAAACTACACAGAGTGTTTTGTCAAACATTAACCCTAAAGAAGTCTGGATTTCAGTCTTTTGGACAGTGAAAGAATAATTACTTATATCTGGAGTTTCTCTTATAAGTAAAAAAAGCTGTGTGCATAAATATTTTTAGTAAAAATTATTTTCACTTGAAATAGTATAGCAATTTTTGTCTTGCTGTCTTACACCTTACCGAAAAAATAACCACAGAATCCCTCAAATCCCATATGCCATACTGTGCTGGTTTTGCACAGTTCAGCTTTTGGAAGGAGGGGGACACAGAGGTGGCTCCTGTGAGAAGCTGCTGGAAGCTTCCACCATGTCCAGTAGAGCCAATCCCTGATGGCTCTGAAGATGGACATGGTGCTGGCCAAAACTGGGACAATTAGAGACGTTGGTAACACCTCTGTGATGACATATTTAAGAACAAAATCAAAACAAAGTCACAGTTTTTTTTTTCTAGTCAGACAAGAGCAGAGTGAGAACATGTGAGGGAAACAAATGGAGCCACCAAGGTCAGTGGAGAAGGAGGGGCAGGAGGTGCTCTAGGTGTCAGAGCCAAGATTCCTCTGCAGCCCATGGTGAGACCATGGTGAAGTAGCTGTGCCCCTGCAGCCCATGGGGATCCACAGAGATACAGAGATCCACCCACAGCCCATGGGATCCATGGGGATGCAGAGATCCACCCACAGCCCATGGGATCCATGGGGGATGCAGAGATCCACCCACAGCCCTTGGGGATTCACAGGGAATGCAAAGATCCACCCACAGCCCATGGGGATCCACGGGGGATGCAGAGATCCACCCATAGACCATGGGGATCTGTTTCCCATAGGAAAGGACCTCACAGGGGAAGGATTTTTCTCCCTGAGCAGTGTAGCATCATTTTGTGTGACAAACTGACCAAATCCTCATCCTCCTCTGTTCCTCCATTGTAGGTGGGAAGGAGGGAGGAGCTGGGGGAAGAAAAGGTATTTTTAAGGGATCATTTTATTTTCTTACTATCCTCCTCTGATTTTCTTAGTAATGAATTCACTTTGTACCTCTAAGTTGAGCCTGTTTTGCCCTTGGAGTGTTTTCTCCCAGTCCTTATCTCAACTCAATGAACCCTTTGTTATTTTTTCTCTCCTCTGCCCAGCTGTGGCTGGGGAGGGTAGTGAGACTTTTGTGGGTGCCTGGGGTTTGGACAGGGTCAAACCCCGACACATACAAACACTGAAGAATATTAATTTTAAAGGAACAGAAGACATATCACTAAATTCACAAAGACAATTCCTTATGAAAGTAAAAGTCCAAAACCTTGAATAAAACATACATAACTAAGATCACAAATTACTCAACGATTCAGTGACCACATCGATTTTCAGAAGCTCATTTTCTGAAAAAAAAAAAAAATAGAACATTGTTTTTATTATTTAGGTGCTTAAATATCTGTAAGATATTTAGATACCGAATAAAAATAGCAAGATATTAAAAAAAAAGTTAGAAGAAAGCTGTAAGTGGGAGCCAATTGTTATGAATTGGCAAGAAGTGATAAAAAAGCAGCAAGATTCAACTTTCCAGTGTGTCCTCTAAATATGACTAAGGGTACAGGATACTTGAATTTCAGCTACAGCAAGGCATTAAACACATGGTTTTCACAACAGGTCCAAACACAAGACTTAAAAAGTATACACGTCACATGTTCAAAAAATAAACAAACTAAAAAACTTCAACTTTTTATTAAAATTAGAAGACAAATATGAAATTATATTGATATTATCAAATGGCAGATATGCCCAAATGAAACTCATTTATTTAATCTCTTCTATAAATGATTTGTATAACATCAATGTTATTTGTTTGGTTGGTTTAGTTGAATAATGTAATAGCATTTATCACAACTACACTACAAAAGCAACCCTCATCCTGCCAATCATATGCACAAACTTCCTTCCCCTACTTAATAAGTCAAGAAAATCTGCAAATACACCCTTGCATAAAACCATGATTGCTCTCAAACTGTTGATACTGGGAAACATAATTGGCATTCTTAATTGATTCAGGCATATTCCATAGGAATATCCTGTCCCTTTTATAGACTGTTATGTTTTTTGATTGTTTGTTTATGCTGAGGGAATGGTAAAAATGTCTCCATTTCAGAAGTAGTTGGATGCTATAGTTTCATTTGCTTTTTAATCTATTTTCCATGACAGTATCTCTGAGAAAAAAAAAAAAAAAAACAACCCAGCCCCAAAATCTCACAGGTCAAATGAAAACCCTGAGGCTGAAAGTCTCTTCTTTCAGAATGATTCCTATGGAAAAGGAAAGTGGATTTTTGCTGGTACAAGCATATATCTTAAGGCCTTACTTTGAACCCTGAATGCACATATATGGCTATACAAATACTTTTAAGGATTAAGCTGTAATTTCAAACTTGCCTAATCAACAGTAATTCAAGCAGAAATATAATAGAAAAATCATTAAGAACAGTAATTTTGCTGACACAGATTTCTATTAAAAGCATCTTAAATTGGAATGGCTGCACATAGAAAATGCTTTTTCCCCCAAAACAACTGTAAGTGATTAGTCTATAAAAAGATTAATTTCTCCTAGAATGGAAAATCAAACCAGGAACGGCTTTGTTCAGGCATCTGCTAGCAGTGAAAAATATATTTTACCTCTGGCCAAATGCTGAAATAATGTTTTTATTCTGCAAGTATTTTGCTATTTTATGTTCCCCTCATTTTAGTTTTGTAGATTTCATGCTGCAGCCACAACAGTGTTATTAACACTACTAACTTTTTTGTGTTACTTAATAGGGAAACCTATGGTTTCAAATTAAACACCACCACCAGAATTAGCATTTACATAGTCATCGTAGAGGAGTGATTAGACTAATCAAAACTCCTTGATTAAAGAATGTTTCCCAAGTGTCTGTCCCTGATAATTACTATGCAACCACTATAGTCTAGGAGATAAAACTGAAGACCTTCTTGCACATGCTGTAATGGTTTTTTTTTACGTAGAAATAGTATTCTTAAAAATTTATTTTATTTTATATATCTTTATATATAACTTTTACATATATATATATATATGCCAGCTGTAGCAGCTGGTACTTTTTAAAAAATAGTGAATCTTGCAGAATTTACAGGTGAATCACAATGTCAACAAAACCATAAAAATGTTTAGTTCCGTTTTCTTAAGACAAAAGCAGAAGACAATATGACTACGTTTTTGGGAGGAGAGCCTGCATTTCAGCACCCACTCTAAAGATTTTGAACATACAATGCAATAGATTAAAATACATAAAGAGCCTTTAGAATCATTCCCTGAATTCTTCTTCGAAAATGTGAAACATGGATAAGAAGAAAATGAAGGTGAGTTACCTCATAACTGTGTGTTGAAAACATTGGGAAATGATCTGAAGCAAAAATGGTCTTTGTATGCTTCAGCTACATTTTTGAAGCAGAATAATACCCACTGCAGGGAAGGTGTGCTGACTTATGATAGGTGTACTTAGCCCAGAGATATCAGATTGGGTTTCTCCAAGCATAAGGTAACAGATTTATTTTTGGGTCAGAATGTATGGTTTTAAATATGGTAAAAATGTAAAGTAGACACTGTGCTACTCAGCCATGAACAAGACACAAGAACATACCCAAATGGCAAGGACAGAGACAAAATATTAAGCAACTTTCCAATTCTACTGGCAAAAGCTGTGCTCAGATATTGAGAGCTGCATGCCTTTATGTAGAAAATGAAGCACCCTTGTACTCAGCTTGCCCAAGGTCAGAGCACAGACTCAAAGCTAAGGGCAGCTTCCAAGGTCAAGAGAGGTTTTAACCACTGCAATCTCTTATCAGACCAACGTTTAGGAGCATCCTTAACATAGAATGTAATTGCTGTATATTTTATTTAAACGAGTATATATGATAGTAACAGTCCCTTTTTACAGTCTATAGAAAATATATGCACTACAAGCTCATTTTTTTCCTCCACTCCCAGTGTTTGAATTATTCATGTAAGTAGTAATTGGAAGGATGATTAAATTAAACCACGTGGAAGAAGCTGTATATAAATTTCGCTATGTTTTTACAGTCATATTTAATATCAAAGCAAAATATACATAAATCATAAACCAAGATCATGTCTATGAAGGAAAACAAACAAATAAATAAATAAATGAAAATTTCAATTCTTAAATCATCCTTGTGTAAAAGTCTGCTTTGTGAACAACGTATGGTTGGTGGTGTTGTTTCTTTAAACATGATAAATTATCTAAAAAGATCTTTTGAGACTGCAGCAAAGAATAGGCCTCCTTACTTCCATTTCTTTTCAAATTTGTTTAGTCTCAATGCTTAGTTTAATGTTTAAAATATTCTTGCTTGTGGTCTACTGATAGTGAAATATTAAATTCTATTAGCATGAAATTTAATTTTACCCATTACTCAGTAAATGTTAAAAACAATCTCTAATATCTTATTTTTTCAGAAGGATGGCATCTTGTTATCACAGAAGTTACAGGACATTATTATGATTTAAAAATTAATACCAAAGTATCAAATTTATCATGTATCCCAGAAATATCTAGATCCTTCACTTTTAAAGGCCCTGGAGCAGGGGAATCCTGATCCATGTAGTATCAGAAAATAAACCCAAGTAAGCACAGGATCCAGAGTCTCTTAAATCCTATATTACAGATGGTGCCTCTTCAGTACCGCAGAGCTACTCGAGACACAAACAGAGCTATATTTAGTTCTTCCTCCTGCATCTCCCCCAGTCTAAAAACCACAGCTGCTTCATTAGCAATCAATTGCAGACATTGAATAAAAAGACTGTCAGGATATTTTGTTAACTTGCAAATCTCCTTACATTATAATTCTTTCCTACAAATAAATCACTCAAGTATTCTATGACAATCATAATCTCAAACCCATCATAAACCACAGTTTGTACTTTAAAAAAATTTAATCTGAGTTTTTTTGTTGTTTTTTTTTTGGGAACTTTAGTTGAAAACTTAGCTCCAAACTCATTGAATATAAGGCTACCATTATTTTCATCAGGGTCACAACTCCAGGAAATAAACCACTCTCTTTACTGTGTAATTATAAATCTTGGGCAAGGAAACATACTCCCTGTTCTCATGAAATGCTAACAAATATAACTGCCAAGTCCCATCAGAGTTAAATATTTAAGTGAAGTCAAAAGAAGCAATGTCAAAATTTGCACACAAGGAATGATCTGCCATTCACAAGAGTTCTCACACAACTGAGAGCAAAAATGACAAAAAAACCCCAAACCTTGAAATAAATAGAACACTAGAATAAAAGACTGCAAAAAGAAACTTTATTAAAGGAATACAGTTAATTTATTCCAATCATATTCAAAAGCCTGAGATTAAATCAGTGCTCTAAATATTCAGGGTAGTTGATATACTGTGTGTATGGCAGTAGGTGTTTTTTGGTTCTGTTTTTTTTTTAATTAAAGGTAGATTTATACAGGAAGAAATGCATTTTTAGGTGTACCTGAAAACATAATCTTCTATTAATGTAACTTTTCTGTAATCCTAGCTATTTATGTAATCCACTGTGCTCTTTCCATGCACCACTAGGCTAATTGAACAACAAATTTTCTCCCCCAAGCAATTATTAATTTCACTACAAGTTCTTCAATGGTAAAATGTTTTAGAATCAGATATTCTGTAATCTAGATTTGCAGACAGAATCCTGTACAACAAGATGAAAGTGTAAGATATGTCCATAATGAATAATGTGAATAAATACAAAAATGACAACAGTTGTAGTCCTATGATTTATCTCTTTCTGTCTCCTCAACATATTTTTATATTTTATGGTTGCTACAGGAAAGATATGTTCCACTTCCCATTAAAACAAGCAAACAAGAAGATTTAACAGTTATTTGAGCTGGTCTAATCAACTAACTAGTGTCTGGTAAGGCACCTTCATCGATCTATGCACATGTGCTTGCATATAAATATTTTCTTCATTGATGTATTAAAGCTGCCCCTGAAAGGAACAGAAATGTCAGCTTAATATTCATTTGCAGGATGCTCTTCTGAAACCTGACCTCTGCAACATTTTATTAGCATTATTGCAGTATTGACAGCCTAAAGAGTTGTCTTTGCTAATTTGAAAAAAAAAATCTATTCAGAAATGAATATTAATGTACAACCCAGCTTTGATGTGAGGATGTAAATGAAGGGAGTGGTGCCAGCAGAGTAAGCACTCTTTAACTATTAAGAGTTATTAGTCGCTATGAGTGCATTCAGTTCAGAAAATGAGGGAAGACAAAAGCCTAGATGATCAGGATTTATCCACTGAATTTTCTTTAAGAGAGGTCAGATGATTCAAACATGTGATACAGCCTTAGAATAGGATCTGGGCAACTGCAGATACCTTCCACTGGACCTGGTTGCTCAAAGCTGCATTCAGCCTGGCTTGGAACACCTCCACAGATGGAGCATCCATAGCTTCTCTGGGAAACCTCTTCCAGTGTCTCACAACCCTCACAGTAAGGAATTTCTTCCTCATCTCTAATCTAAACCTACTCTCTTTCCATTTAAAGATATTCCCCCTTGTCCTGTCATGACATGTCCTTGTAAGTAGTCCCTCACTCTCTTTCTTTAAGGCTCTTTTATGTACTGGAAGTCTTCTAGAAGGTCTCCTTTGCTTCTCCAGCATGAGCAATCCCAATTCTCTCAGGCTCTCTCATAGGAAAGGGATTTCATCATCTTCATGTCCCTGCTCTGGACTCGCTCCAAGGAATGAGTACACATTTCTTCTTATGTTGGGCGTCCCAGAAATGAATGCAGAACCAAGGCTCGTAAGGTCAGAGAAGAGTGGCAGAATCACCTCCTGTTGGCCATTTCATGCAAAGTAAGGTCCTATATTATTCTGAGGGAACACCAAGCACATTTTTCTAAAACAATATTCAACCAATTACCACATTTTCTATATAAAATCCCACAGCTCGTTATGATGCAGTCTTCGTGTCTGATCCACTGTTTGTCCACCTGCCTTTCAGATTCCATCACACAATCCAAGATATATAATCTATTCTGCATGTCAGTAACTACTAATGGCTTCCTGAAAAGGTCTTGGTGGAAGTTCAGTGAAAGGTATAATTTAGCAAGCAGATTTAGCAAGCAACAGATAAAACAATTAGACTAAAGATCTTTTGTGAAAGAAGTGGCTGGCAGTACACCCACAGTGAAGCTGACTTTGTAATTTAGCAAACAGATTTTTTAAGTGGCAGATACAACAATTAGTGGAAAAATCTTTTGTGAGTGAAATAGCTCATCAAATATGCAAAGAGAAGGTACATTTGCATGAAAATGATGTGTACATTTCCACTGAAAAGCAATCTATTTTTTCCTGCCTTTTTTCCCCTCTTTTTATTGTTAGGGTTTGCGGTAGGAGAGTGATGGAAAACAGAGCACTTAGTAAAGGAATAAATTTCAAACAGGGACTGTGGATAAATTTGAAGCACCACCCTAAAAAACCCTTGCATTAGAACTCAAGCATTTTGCACCTCAGCTATTCTAACTCTGTTTTGTTTGGTTGGGTTGTTTTGTTTTTTTTTGGTTTTTTGTTTTTCTTTAATCAAGCTTTCTTGTTTTATGATTGCTATGCTTTATTGCTTTATTTTAACAACTTGTCTGCAGCCAAATGTTGACTGAAATGCTATGCTGTAAAATTATTTGAAAGGACCTGACAGGCTGCAATTTCTGTAACTCTGTGGAGGAAGGAGAAGTTTGACACCAGATTTATTATGCAGCCCTTAATCTCAGGTAACTGTTTGTTTACTCTCCATTGCAAGTGCACACAGAGTTACAAAATGCTGACAAAACCCCATGTTTATTTCTTAGGACCTTGGTTAACCATTTTAAGAGAGTATTTGCCTCTTCAAGTACAACAAAAGCCACAGGACATGGCAACTCAAACTTGAGAGCATCTTGCCTCAGCCATTCCATCCAATCACTGTGCAGTCTCCAGGGCAGAAGAATAAATTTGGGTTTTGCCAAGAAGATAACAGGACACCACCAGTTCTTTATTTACCCTGCTGCTGTGCTGTAGAGGTCACAGTGCTGGCTGGCACGAGGACTGTCTGCTCGGCAGGGCCCAAATTTACAACAGCACATCAAGTATTTTAAAATAGTCAGACCTGTTCAGATAAATGGATCATTCATGTCATACATTTCCTCAGGTTTGAGGATAACGTGGATCTGAGGAAAGTCTTCTCAAAGGGCCTCTTACCCAGGCAATTACAACAGAGAAATGTTTACAGACACAAGAGATCTAAACGTTTCAGTTTTTGCTGAGGGGTTGTTACCATGAATGGCCAGCTGCTGATACCCCAGATTTCGATCGATTCTATTCTTCTTCTAGACTGTATGAAATGGAACTACAAAGGACATTAAAGATATTAAAAGATATTAGTATTTTTTTTTTCTATCCAGAAAGAATCAAATTATGTACTGGTGTTTTCTTTTTCCTTGCTCGTTTTAATTTTTTTTGTTTCTGTTTTGTTTGATTTTTTTTTTTTAATCTAGAGGTATATTTTAATACACCTAAGACAAGGACACAAGAACTTTGTTCTTACATTTTAGCACTGTTTTACCACTTTTCACTTAAGAGCTTAACAAAAAAAAAAAAAAAAACAAAACCAAAAAAACCCAAAAAAAACCCAAAAAACAAACAAACAAAGAAACCACAGCACCAAACCAATAACAACAAGAACAACAACAACAAAAAAAAAACACAGAAAAAAAACCCAAACAAACAAAAAAACAAAACAACAAACCTTTTTTTAAGGTATTTTAAACTTCTCCAACAGAATGACTTCTGCATTTTCAAACTTAACGATTAATTAAATAAATGATATTACCACGTTTTCAAAACACAGAAACAGATAATTCAGAGCTAATTTATTTACTTTGGAGAAATAAGGCAGCAATGTTACACTTTTGTTCTGTGAAGAAAAATTAAATTTATTAAAAATTGAAGTAAATATTTGACTGAGGCACACACTACGAAGAGAGAAATGGAAAAGTTTCGTATTTCTGTTTACACTAAATTACCTTCTTCAATTAAGTTGTACTTTTTTCTTAGAAACTTTAAATTTATTCTAGTTTTTTTTTTCTTATTACTTCAATTTCCAGTATTTAAGATCCTTTAGGATAGTCTCCCAAACACTTATAGACGCTTTTAGAGGTATACTCATGTCAGAGACTGAAATGTTTTAATTTATGTCTTAAACATCTTCATGAAGGACTTTTGCCTAATATAGCAAAGCTGTAAAACAGCTGCAGAGAAGAGGCCCTGGACTGCACATTGGTGGAGATAAGATAAAGTTACTCAGGTCTGGGCTGGGGGAAAAAGAAAAATCACCTTTGGGGGGGAGACTGCAGCCCCAGGCTTATCTGCTGCCAGGCTGGAATAGATCCTCACACCAAAGGGTGTCTTCCCTTCCCTTCCCTTCCCTTCCCTTCCCTTCCCTTCCCTTCATTTTATTCAGACACTTAGGTTTTTTTTGCTCTTCTGTGTTTAAACCTGTTCATAACAATTAGGAACATTTTGCTCCTGCTAAATATTTTACTTTTGGTAATACCTGTTTTATTACTCATGGAAAATACTTTTGTAGACCATAAGAGCATAATAATATAGCAATATGTCCTTTACACTGCAGCAACCTGCAAATGAAAACTATGGAAAAATATCAGACGTGGCATCACTGTCTACCCTCTTACCTCCAAGGTTCATACTATTCCTTTTGTTTGAGTAACTGCCAGCTTACCCTGCAGCAAATACTGCTAAAGGCAATTCACTCTGAAAAGTACACCTCACCAGTCAAATATCTGTACACAGTGTGTACTTTTCCCCTCAAAACAATTTCAATTATTTCCCATCAAGAAGCTTAGACTGTTTTCTTCATCACTTTGGGTCAATACAATTTTTACCCCATCAACTGGTTAAACAAAAGTTCTTCTAGTGTGTGATGTCTCAAAATGTCACTCAAGGGGAGGCTTCTGTGAAGCTTAGTAGTGGCTCAGAGCTTCTTGCAGGATTGCAGGATTAGTAATACACCCTTTGCATTAAGAAGCTGATATTCTGCTTTCATTTGAAAACACTCTCATGACTCCAGACAGCTATCTCCTAAACAGATCAAACCTCCACAAAACCACTTCTTTGTGGCACACAAAGACAAGAATCAGAAATTCTGATTTGAGGCAAACCCAGTGTGACTTTTCTTCCTGAACACAGTATTTATTCCCATTTTCAACCTCAGCTCCTCACTGCTGGAAGAGTGGTTGTACCTCTAAAAGCACTGCTTCCATCTTCCAGGAAAGCCACATAAAGACAATACATCCATATAAAAGCTGACTAAAGGAGGTGGCTACCAATCTGGTGGTGGACTGGTTTTTTTTTGCTTTATGGTCTAATTTAATCAGAAGTCTCTGATTCCAGTCCTGTCACAGTTGTATTTTGCAACAGAAATAAGAAATTTCACCTGAAAATACTACTATGGGAATTCTCAAGAGGCATTATCAACAACAGGAATTTTAGCAAAATATAAAGCATGTGCAGATTTGGCAACTTAGGGAGGACAACTGAGGTTTCTGAGTCCTCCTGTATGCAGAAAAACCTGAGTTGATAAAGCAAAATCAGCAGTTTTTGTTTGCTTTTTGTTTAAAAGTCTGTAAGTGAAGTAATGAAACAGCTCTTTTAATGGATAAGTAGGAATAATATGAATCTGACGTGTTTTGAGCTTAAGTTTAAATTGTGTCCTGTTAAAAAGAAGCACCATTTTCATTTTGGTGATGAGGTCACCTGACTGAAGCACTAGCAAGAGACAATTTCTTCCAGAGTATTGAGCTAAGCTCTATCAAGCTGAGACTCTCTGAAGTAAATTCTGACTAATCCTGTGAAAGTAGACCATGTTCAGTCTTGTTTTGGAGGGTAGCTCATATCCCTTTATTCAACAAAGTACCATTACAACCATTTACATTTACAAAGCAGCCTATGTAAAAATACACAATCAAGTATGTACTACAGAGACAAAGAGAAAAAAAAATTCCATCTCCATCTCATTTCTTCATTCAGCAAACTGTGACTGGAAGTTTTCCCATTAGCGTGGTCTCTGTTGCACAGCTCTGGCTGTATTTGGAGAATAATTCTTTTTTAAGTGATCTTCAGCAACTACACCTCCATAGTCTCATGTTTCTATTCTGTGTTTGTGTAAGCTTTCCTTTATATTTTCTTTATATTCCTTTATATTCAGGAAGAGAGCCCTCCTTGTAGCCTTTGTTTGAATTTCCTACCTAGGGATACCTCTGAACCAAAATATCTTGAGTTTCTACTCATCAATTTCATATCCTGGTTTATTAATTCACGGATGGTTTTGTCTCCACAGAACTTAGATCTAAAATTTTATTACATTTCTGAGTGTTTTGGAAAACTGGCAGCTGGACAGACCAAAAAGCATTCACAGCAAGAGATAAAAAGGCTGCCAGGAACCTGATTGCCCTCTATTCATACTCAGCACAGCCCCTGCCAGCTGCCCAGGAGCTGCTCCATCCCCAGAGCCAAAGAAGGGGAAAGAAAGACAGAGTGACCACAGCTTCAGCTGGAAGGAGAGGGTGGAGACTTGACAGTAAGCCAAGATATTTTGGGTCATCTTTGAATGCCTAAGAGTATCTGAACACTTAAGCACTTGAAGATTCATTTGCAAGAGTAAGATAAGTATAATTAAGATACAATAAGAACATTTTGCTGTCTGTGAGACCCACCAGTGAGACCTACACCTACTGATGCTTTCAGCTCTTTTGAATCATCTGATGTCTGAAGCCATGTTCTGTTTAGCCATAAATACTGTAATTTAGGTATTTTAAGAGAAAAACAATATTAGTTTCTCCTTAAATCTTGCGTCAGTTTAATTCTTGTTAAACCAAATAAATATGTTTTATCAATTTTCTATAATTTACAAAATTTTTAATATATTTATTATATGATAGATATATATAATAAAAATGTATGTAACAATTAGGGAAGAAAAGTTCTAAATGCAATGTATATTTCTGTTATTTTAAATATAATTTCATATAGTCTTCAATCCAAAACTTTTGGAGTTAGAAGTTTTTTCCAGTTATTAAATTGTAATTTACCATCCATTTTACTATGTTATTGACTCCTGATCATATAATTTAGTAATCAAGCATCTATTATGAATTGTTATGTCTCGTACAAGAGTTCCTCAGAAATCACTGCAATAGTTCATAATTATTGTTTTTGCAAAGTTAGGGGTAGAATGTGAAGCTAAATTTGGCACCGTGGATTTACTTTTATGACAACCTGTTGTAAGTCTCCACTGTAATATGTCAAATAACTTGGGCTTCAGTGAAATTCTTTCTCTTAAAGTGTCTTCATCAGAAAGGGCTTAGAAGGTAAAAGCTTAGAGGTGCAACTTTCTCAAAACACATGAGAATCATGGCATAATTTAGTTTGGAAAAGACCTCCAACATCATCAAGTCCAACCTTGTCAATCAGAGCATGGCACTATCATGTCCAGTCATTCCTTGAACTGCTTCAGGGATGGTGATTCCACCACCTCCTGGGTATCCCATTCCAATAATTCTTTGTGTTCATTCTAATGTATTCACAGCCATTTGTATACGGACAAAATACAGACATAAATGCCCATGTTGCAAATCTAAATTGGTGACTTCAAAATGGAACCTCTTATTTCTTTAATTTAAAAACATCAGCTATTAACAAATAATATGCTCATTATGGTTTTCAGCACCTTGGACTCTCTCCCAGTAAGTAGGAATATATTCAGGGGTAATAATCCTTGACAAGTTTGACTTATGTTAATGTATTCCAGGAAGAACACGGGTGATCTATCCCCTGGGGTGCGTTGCTCACAAAATGCAGCAGCATTCACTTCACAGATTACCTATCCGTAAATGTGCGTGCTTCCAAGTTATTTTGAAAATGGAAGGGCCATATCCAACCAAGCATTGTTAACTAAAATTTAGTAAAATTATCACATCTCTAAAGGGCAGTGTGAAAGACTATAAGAAAAATGCATACTTTTGTGCTCACGAATCAAAAAGAAATTACATTTTCTGCAATCATCAGCTCATGTATAAAATGCTTTGAAATTGAATCACATTATTACTTCAGACAGTACAGGAAGTATCATAAAATAATAACTATGTCATGAATTGCTTTTTTTTCCTAAGGACTTTTTAAAGTAAATACAAAGGTTTGATAGCATAGTGCTTCAAATGGACTCCATCAGAAAGGGGCTGTGCCTGGGAAAATGTCTGGTCAGATATATACAGATATATTGCATGTGCAAAATTACTTCAGTGAAACTAATAGCAGAGACACATAAATGCTGATTCTTGTGTCTAGCAGAGATACTTCTGTTCTCAGCGGGCAAGTTTCCAGAATCTAATTAAATTAATAAATAAAATCAATTTGGAAAATGAAACACATTCCTGTTTATGATTTTGAAATGTTTATTTTGATGTAATCTCTTTCTCTCTCTTTTTTCTTCCCCTCCCCTCCCCATAAATTCCCTATTCCAATAACATCTGAGCATTCAAAATTATTATGAAATACAAGTAACCACATCTACATATATGTGTGAAATTATTTCTGAATTGGACTGGATGGAGAACGTTTGAGTAATATTCTGTCAGGAGTATGTCTGCAGAATTTATCTTTGTTGCAATTTCTAGCATATGTAAACTTTAACAAAGATAGGCTTTCAATGCTTAAAACAACAATTCTGGTGTACTTCTCAACTATATATATGGACATAATTCAACCATTCCCATGACTTGATCTAATATTTAGAATCTCAACATGGAACTGTAATAAAATGCTTTTAACTGAGATAGAAATGAAAGTAAGTTGGGTAATAGCAAATAACAACTTAATTTGCTCACTTCAATCATCTGGGATCTTTCCCAGCAAATAGCAATATGTTCAGCTGAAAATGTATAAATGATGAGATTTTAAAATGTGCAATTCAGCAGCAGAAAAACTTGTATGAAGTTCATCCAAGAAAAATTAAATATAAACTCAGAAGA
>VXBI01011921.1:205313-259313 GCA_013397375.1 Toxostoma redivivum
TATTGTGTTTGAGGCAGCTTTTTATTTAGGCCAGAAAATAGAAGGGTAAAAAAATTCTCTTTTGTTTTTTTTCCCCTCTTTCTGCATGCACAGCATGCAGTATATGAAAAGTCTAAAAAGATTGCTGCGATGGAGTGAGATCTGTGGGAGACTCCTTCTGAAATAGTGATGCCTGATTCAGTCATCACACAAAGAAATAAAAAAAAAATAGAAGAGTAAACATGTCATGATCATCACTAGTGCTAAAAGTTACGTATGGTTAACTGCTGAAATCTGAAATAGCAGCAGCAGTGGCTGAAATCACCTATAGAAGGAAGTTAATTAAGTAAAGAAAACTTTGTTACTTTTTTCTTTTCTCTACCCCAAACAAGGCCAGATTTAATTTTGTTATGCTAGGAGACCTGTATGTTTATGGCTGGAAAGCACTTCAAGACTTCATTTCATGATAACAGAGGTTTAACTGCAGAGTAGATAAATAATATTTAAGAAAGCAATTCAGAACACAGTGCAAAATTACCAGAAGCCTTCAACAAGCAATGGAATAAAGTAATTTCAAGAAGACTGAACAGAAACTAAAGTAAGGGAAAAAAAAAACAAACCAAACCAAACCAAACCATAGAACCCCAAAAAACAACAACAACAAAAATATTAAACAAAGCAATGATTAAATCACTGGAAAGACAATATTTGGACAAACTTAATTTCTGGGAGAAGGGGATTCCAGTAGTTACCAGAGGTGACAAATAGAGATAGAAAAATGTGAGAACATATGGTAAAGGTGGAATCCATTGTGCCCATCTTAATACTTATATTTAGGGAACAACAGCTAGATTGCTCAAGTATTCAAAATTGTGCAGCAGCCAATGAAGACAATTTTTAGAAAGGGTCATTTAGGAAAACACAAAGTTGGTCTAGAGATTTGTAAGTCTTTCAACCAGCTACAGAGGGAGCTAAAATAGTTCAGTTTAGCACACAATGTAGGCACAAATTGTCTCACAAAGTTTAGTGGATTTGAGCCTGATTCAGGTTGAATCTCATATTAGAATTAGGAACTGTAAGATAGATGACCCAAGACATGGTGAACAGGTACTAGAAGCATAAGAGAGATTGCAAGTAGCAAAATCATCAACATGAGACACTAGCCAGGCTACATTTTAAGATAAGCATGAATTTAAATAATAAATGAGCACCACCAAGATCCAACAGATAAATAATTGTTAGGTTGCATAAACAAAAAACACATCAACAAAGACAATGAAGTCTGCCAAAACAGTCAATAAAATACATAGTCTTAAAGGACATAAATGGAGATGGGGCAGGGAGAAAGAGAAAAGAAAACAGATGCCAAATCATCAGGAGTCTTAACATAAAGTTATCTACTGGTCCCAGTAACCACAGAAATAGAAGATTATGATCAGTATCAGAAAACAAAACAGATGAAAAATATTTGCCATCAGAACACAACCAGTTCCTAGCAAATAGTTATAAGCCAAAGTAGTATAACTATTTATACAACAAGTGATTGTAATATATAACAGTCACAAAAGCATTTTAACATCTCTTGCACAAAATTAGTTCATTTAAGCAATGTGTGTTTTTTATAGATGGAATTAAAAGTTGTGCTTCTTTGAAGGGCAGGCCATGACATGATCTTGATGCAAAATGTTTCAGGGAGACAGAAAAACATGGTGAGATGAAGAGCTGCCCATAACTGAAAGTGCGACTATGGTAAGGACAGTGGCCAAAAGCTGACAGAAAGACAGACAATTTTATACTAACATGACAAGGGCTCCTCCCTGCCAGGGGCTCATCACTACTGGAATGTGGCATCCCAAACTGAAATCTCATCAGTTTGGGCTGAGAAATCCCTACTCAAAAAGTTACAATGCTGTAACACTTGCTGTGTCAACAGAGGAAGCAGCTGGAAAACCAAACCTCCATCATTATTTCCTCTATCGTGCCACTAGAAAGTAACTAGTCATAAGCTTCAAAGGCACTGCAGGCTATTTGGATTTATACACATGAAGTTCTCATCAGCACATGGTCCTGGTCCCTGACCAAGCTTTCATAAACCACAGTATGACATACATTTTATTTCAATATCAGTTCTGTGTTAAATCCCAGCATAAAAATTAGTATAACTAGCATAGTCAGCAAATACAGGGTCTGGTCAGTAAGTTGTGCACAGTCTGTCATTAACATGTTGACTGACAAAGAGCTTTATTACAAAAACTTAGTCTGAAAGACATTAGAACATTCCCCACAGACACCAAAATGAATTGGCAAGCCTGAAGTTCAATGTTACTGAGAATTGTTTTTCACTCTGCAAGTTATTTATCCATGCAAGAGCATTAAAAAAAATTTAAAAAAAGAACAGGCACAGTTGTCCACGTGTTTCAATCCATTTAAGTGCAAAAAATTGACTTCTGATATTCAAAGATGCAACTGGCAATTTTCAAATGTATGCAGTAGAGGGAGGTTCAGTCTCGCTGGATAATTCAATATGTTTATAAATCAGAGTAATAGAAAGTGAGAAGAGGGGTTTGCATTATTGCAATCAGTATATTTTTCCTTACATGTAGTGAACTAACAGACCACTCACCTTTCATTTTATTATCTAATAACAGCCCACTCACAATGATACAAGAAAGTGTAACATGGAAGCAACCAGTTTTTGAGCTGTTACCAAAAAAAAAGAAAAAAAAAATTCATTTTCATCTCTCACCTGCTCTGTGGGGCACCAGAGCCCACACACCTCTAGAGTCTCTGCCATCTTTGCAGCAGGAGGAAGCACAATGATTTTCCTTGGCTAAACAAGCTGCTAAAATATTAAGACAATAATATTAACAATGCAGCACCTGGGAACAGAAAAATATTTCCTCTAGTTCTAAAACCACACATTCAAGCCTATACTGTTATGACTTCATAACCCAAGCTTATTATTTCATCATTACCTGAAATTATCCTATTATTATATTGCATGACACATTTACACAGCAAATAAAGAGGGAATAAGTAATTATAAATGCCAGTCATGCAAAAGAATTTTGTCAAATATTAAATGCCTGAATATCTCTGAATACCTACCTCAATAAATCAGATTGTCACATATCAGAATTTAATGAGACCTTTGTAACTTTTCAAATAACTAAAAACTAGCTTTGCTTGGATGCATGAAAATATTTCCACATTACCTCATTTATTTTTAATCTCTTCACATGCAATGTAAAACAAAAATAAATCTATATACAAAACTGAAGAATCTTTAAAATATATTCCTTTGTATGCATTGTGTGGGTTTAATGGAATTCATGAACTTGGAGGTACATGTAGCTGTCAGAAATCTATTCTTTCTTTTTTTTAAATTCTTACCTCTGCAGAACCATGAAAAATGTATTTGAAACAGACAAATTACTGGTTTCAAGCTTAGTATCCACTGTGGCCTGCAGATGAACAAAAGATATATGAACATTCAGAGAGCAGATAGGATTTTACTGTTTATACATGCACCCCCTAAATGTGAACAACTCTAACAGGATTTTTTCAGTTTTTATTAGCAGCTTTGACATAATTTCCTTAAATTTCATTGAATGTGCAATTTGGAACACATAAAACACATAAAATGAGGAAAATATATATTTTAAAATATCTTGTGTATGAGACTACTGAAAATCCATCAGACTTTAAAATAAGAAGAGGATAGTATACAGAGCAAACAGAAGACATTACTGGTCACAGCCCTCCCTCTTCTCTGCATGCCAATCCCAACCTTCATTTAGCAGAAAGCATTGCTCTATGTTAAAGAGCAGCCAGGAATATTTGCTGCAGTATGTAATCTACGATTTTTTACTGTGAAAAATGAGACTTCAAATTGTACCTGTTTAAAATTTATCAATTTCTGCTCCTAAACGTTTTCTTTGGAGGGAAGAGAAGTTAATTTATTTTATAAAAATCCATTATAAAACTAGAAGACCACACATTTTTAATTAAAAATATGCATTTTTTCAGTAAAAAATACTTTAAAATATTTAAAATGAAGTTTTGAATATTTTATTAAGAACATTTTTTTTAAAATATTGCAGTTTACTACTTTTTCAGAGGTGAAACATGAAAGATAATGTTTGATTTTGATTTGCATGACATGACATAAGAATTAATTTTTTAACTACTGCGTCTGCCAGTGAATTAAAGCATTGTTTCACTTCACTCCTTGTATGTGAATCTCTGGAGTATAATTATAAATACATATTTGTGTTGGACTAAACACAAATCAGCAAGACCATTTTTCCTTATATGTTTCTTTTTCAGCTTCACCAGTTCTTTGGTTCTTGGACAACTCTTTTGGTTAGAAAATAAACTCCTGAAGTCAGGCCTACACAAAAGGATTTCCCAAAATCTACTTTCTAATGTGGTTTTGTCATGTGCAATTTTTATCTAAATTGTACAACTGCCAGGTGGAAAGAGTGCAAATAAAAAATTATATACTGCTCTTACATTTCATGGTGACACCTTTGAATATGTCCATTTCCTGCTGAAGGAATGTGTGTAAATTTCTGACATGGACACAGAAATTTTATACCATCGTATTTAAAAAAAAGTGTATGGTATCTCTTTCACCAGCAAAGTAGGAAACCTAAACTACAATGTATTAAAACAGAAATTAAATTAAAACACAATTTATTGAAACGCCAAAAGAAACCAAAAGAAATTGAGAATAATTGCAGAAACACCATCTCAATTTTTTGCTGATGATTACACAAACATTTATGCAACTTTATTCTGGCTAAGAAGAGGACAAATTTTTTTAAGCAAAAAATTTTAGAGATATTTTCTTTTGACTGGAACTATTCTTTCCTTTTCAGTAAGGTAGAACATTAAGTTAGCTTACGTGACTATATGCCAGAAAGCAAATTCAACATGATTAAATTCTGAATAGAGGATGCCTATGCATATATACTTGCCTCAATTTTCCATTTTTTTTCTACTTTGGTGACTATATATTTCTTTCATGATGCACAATCCAATATCTGAAGAAAATTAAATAATAACTTATTGTTGACACTAAATTGCTGAAAATGGCAATATAATTATCTTCTGATTCTTGTATGCTAGGTTTTTTTATTATTTTCTTCATATCACTGTATTCATTTTTTTCTAAGCTAATACTTCCATTTTACTCCATCCAAAAAGTCTTTCACACAGATCTAACTGATAAAGAATAATTGTTTATGTAATATTACAGTCCATGCAAGCTACAATACTGTTTAGGAAAATAATCTCAACACCTTAAAAATAGAAACCCTCTAGCTATTCATTGGAACACACTGGCTTCGACAGAAGGTCATTGTATTGAAAAATAAAACACATTTTTTTGTTTGTTTTTATTTTAATGCATCTGACTTTCTGATTAAAGACAATATTTGCTACATGGTAAGCTGAGCCACCAGCATTTTCATGAGACTGAACAGAAGTAATTTGTATTTGCCATCAAGCTGTCAATTAAACCAACAGTCAGTAACAACAACTGGTAAGGCTCTAGTCTTCAGATTGTGCTGGAAATAAATATAAGTGTATGCAGCAGGAGAGGATATGTCTTCTTGCATTTCACAAAAATGTATTGAAATTGTATTTATACAATTGTCTCTTCATCTATGAAAATAAATCTGTTCGGATGCAAAGAGACAGGAAAAGTTGTTAGACATTCAGCATAAAATTGAATAAAAGAGTCTTAAATCAAGTGAGTGCACTTCTAAGATCAACCTGTAGTTTAGTTGAAAAATATACACTAACTCAACTACTGTTTTAGCATTTTATGCAGATACTCACTGTTTCTTTTCAAAACTGTCAGTTCAAGGAGTTGCACTCAGCCAGCAAAGCAAAACTGAATGGCAAAGCTAACTTTGACACCTCCCTGCCACCAGAAGCAGAGTTAAATACACACATATACATTCCTATGTCAAAAGCTTCAGACTTTCAGACCACTTTCAATAGATACAACCCCATTAGTGGTTTGTAAAAGTAGCAGCTTAAAAGACATCACAACTCTGCCATGTAATCTTCTCTGTGCAGCAGAACTGACTCACGACTCAACCAACAGCCATGCAACCCCAGCAGAAGCTAATGCAACTTAGAAAAGCTCTGCAAATGTCAGACAACACTTCTCAAAGGATCTAAAACTCAGTGTTTATATGCAAAATTATGTCAAGTAAACTAAAAAAAAGCCAAACTAGTAATCAGTTTTTTAAAAAATCTCTATTATGTTTAAATTGACATCTAAACACCACACTAGAATTTGTTTTCTTTTAGCTAAATGCCAATCTTCTACAATTTCTCACAGAAGAGAATTAAAATAGGATTAATGCAAGCATTTTGATAAAATGTTTTCTGCTTTCTGGGTTCCTTTACACTGTTCTCTTGACCTTGTTATAAATCTTAACTGAAAAGAGAAAAATCTGAGCATGGTTTTTGCCAAGCCAACTACATTAGTCCTCTCATTTTCATTTCCAATAGAGTTCCATTTGCATTTTAGCATTTGTCTGTTGCACTGCAGCTTCCATTTGTAACCAGGCATCCAACAACAAGCATGAAGTAGCCCAAGCGTTTAGACAACAAATATATATAGCAACCTACTAACAAATCTGTTCATACTCTGTTTATCATGACCCCAGGAACAAAGAACTAAATGATTTTCCAAAATGGTATTTCAATATTAGGCAAAGCAGAAGATATATCTCATAAAAGTCCCAAACCTTAAGCATTTCCTGAATAACCTATTTCAGTGGATGCACAAGTAGTATTACAAATATTTGCTTGTGTATATTTTGCATTTCTAATTTCAATAGGTCTCTTCCAAACACTCAAGCTGATTTTGAACATTTGCTGTTGATTAAAAAAAAACCAAAAACCCCACAACCAAACAGGTAACCCCCTCCAAAAAATAAAAAAAACAGAAAAATCCAACCAAAAACCAACGAAACAAAACCCACCAACAGCAAAACAATCCGACAGAGAGGTAAAATAGCTTTCCATGTGTTATGCCTACAAAGTTAAAAAGGGCTAATTCTTTCTTTTGGAGAGGTTAAAGTAAAAATACTTTATAGGTGGCATAACTTGAAGAGTTTCTCTGCCATGAAATGAGCTCTTTGCAGCTGGAACAATTCTTCACATCTTGGAGGAGATTCCATCGAGACTTTGCTTTCATGGGAAACATTGAGCATCTTCAAGATGGAAGGTGGAAGAAAACCCCTGCATTTTTAAGAGCAAGATTGTTCAGTGAAGTGGATGGCACAAGTGGGAGTAGATCAAGTGTTTTGCTTTGGGTCTAAAGTCACAGATGAAAACAGTGAGTAAATTTGGAAATGGGACTGTGAAGGTTATTTTACTGCAGATTAACTCCACTTCTTTGCAGTGAAGGTTCCTCCACTTTCCCAGGCCAAGAGCAACTCTAGTGCTCCTCCATGCACCAGTGCCTTCCTATGGCATTGAATTACCCCAAACCACAGCAAACCACTCCCAGTTTGGAATCCATCAAAACTATGGGAATGTATGCTCTGATCCACCCTCAAACTCCATTCTGGTACCATAGATTACTTGGAAAAACCACAACCAGCAATCATTTGAACTTCATCTAAAGTATCATCTCCAACAATTGATAACAGAGTTAAACCCACAAGGAAATTGTCTAACAGACTTTACTTGTAAATCAGCATAAATCTTCAGCATGCAGATTTAACAGCATAAAAAGTGTTCATGCATTCATTACACAGGCAAACTTAAAAAAATCTCTATGGAACTACTGTGCTAGCATAAAGACATCTTCATGTTTCTACACAATATTGATGACTACAGATCAGCTCCTGCCACAGTCAAAATGACATATAGGAATGAACTAGCAGGAATGATTAAGAGATTAGAAGAACAAAACACTCGTGTTTTAATATGATACAGCAATATTACAAAACTGTGATAACAGGAATATTAAATAGCCTGAAATGACAGGGTTCACAAAGAAAAAAAAACAAAAATCAAAACAAAACAAAAAAAAACCAAACAAACCAAACCAAAACAAAACAAAAACAAACAAACAAACAAACAAACAAAAAACACTCAAAGCACATTTCCTTCAAGTTTGCTTATCTTCTGGACTCAGGCTAACTAAGCCACCAGAAGCAACCCAGATGAGGCAGTGGGAAAGCTCTCCTGGACTAGGTTATTCCCAGGAGATCCATGTTTCAACTTCTAGATTGCTTCCACTCCCCAGCTGCCCCACACCTTTCAGGGTAATGCAGATTTAGCCACACCAGTGCACTAAAAATGAAGCATTGTGACACTTTCATTGAAATAAAAGCATTCTGGTCAAAAGTAAGAGCAAATGGCTGGTACCTGTATCATGCAAATGACAGAAATAATTTATCATATGTTTTTCCTATTCACGTGATCCTTTTCAGGGAAAAATAACCATATCACAAGCAGGTGCCTCTACTTTTTTCAATATTATAGTTATTTTAGTAACATTGTCTTCTCTTATGCTGAGAAACTTACAACACATGCACATATCTAAGCAGATCAAACATCGTATATTTGTTTTTCCTGTTTATTTTGATTTATGTTAATTAAACATCTTCAACAGGATGCAATGAAAATTACTTAGCTTTAAGCTATAATGATTTCTTTTCAGAAGGAGGGCAATAATAAACTCTGTCAATGCTTTCACCAAAACTTGCTATTAAAATATGCAGAAAAATGTTTGCAAAGGAAGAAAGAGCAGCAAGGGGCAGAAGAGACAACCACAAACAGGCACATAAATATGCAGCTTTTAATAGGCAGTGCAGATTCCTATTTTCATATTTTGAGTCTCCTTACCCTTGAGTGAGCACAAAGAATAGCAGGGACATGGCAGATATAACAGTATCAGTAACCAAAGCAATGCCAGCCAGATCTTGCTGCCCCTGTTTGACTGGCAGTTCACTTACCTGCCTCTTCCCTTTTTTCTCCTTCCTTCAGCAACCACGAAATGTATTACATGTTTTGTTTCATGTGTTTTGCTGGAGCCTAAGTGCACACAGGCAAGAGACAATTTCTCTGATGATATTACACAGTGCAGGCCTTTGTGATGGGGCTGAAACTTAATTTGTGCAGCTTGTGAGCCATGCAGTGGCACATGGCTCTGGCAGGGCTGCTCAGCTCCTGACTTAATTCCAGCCCAGTCCCCTGGCTCTGATTACATATTTCTGTGTGCTGCATCTCAGGGTTAGGGACTTTCAAAGGTTATACTCACAATACCTGTTAAGGAGTTAGCATCCTAGCTCAACAACTCAACAGCTAGAAGAATGGACAAGACTCTTGTTTTAATATATTTACATTTTTTCTTTGATTTTGATTTCATTTGAGTAAGTACCAAACACAAACAACAAAGTACCAACTGAGGAAAAAAAAAGCAATGTCATAACCAGTGTTTTGTCACAATTATGAACATCTTTATAAAGTTTACTAGATAAACAGATTCTCCAGGTTTGATCATTGAAAGTAAAAGCCAAGAAATGAAGTACATAATATTGATATATGTGTGTGGGCACAGATATGACTGAATTTCAAGAGAGAGATATACTGCTTTACTTCCTCTAAATACTTCCTTTAAAAAAGTATTTTGCCTTTTTAAAATTAGGCCAGTGGTTTCTGTAAGAAATACAGCATAATTACTATGCATAAAAAGCAATTATGTAGTAATGTTTAATTTCTGTCTCCTAGAATTTTTGCTAGATAATAATCTCAAATATCTATTTAAAAATTGTAAGGATATTAATGATTCTTCTATGTTATTAGATCTATATCCCTCTACACATTTGTATGACCTGCTGCTGAAGTAAATAGTTTATAGCACACATCAGAAGGAGCACTGATTTTTCCTTCTGTATAGGTGTGTATCTTAGAGAGGTATCCAGAAATTCAGCATCCATAACTATCCAGAAATACAATCTCCTGTGCTAACAGATAGCGTTCAATAATTGAGACAGTCACAAACTAATGTAAAGATATACTTATTTGCTGATCCTATAATAGGATTATTGTTCTTTGTTTCTGGATTATTTTCTCACCTTTTTCTTGCTCCTGAAGCAAGAGGCTGCTGTAGGTATCCCAGGGGAAGGAAAGTGAGAGAGAAAAGATACAGTCACCTCTTTATCTACCTGTCCTCTATACTCTTCCAGCCTATCTGACTTTCAACATCCTTTACAGTAATTTTTGTTACAAGTTGACATTTCAGTGGCATTTCACTGCCCCAAAAGTAATTAATTTATGACCAAAGACTCTACCATTTGTCAATCAGAATTTTTCAGTGCTGTTAACAACGACTGCAAGCAGCAGCAAGTACAAAGTCTGCCTGAAAACAGAGGAAGCTCAGCTAAACCCAGAGCTTACATTCTAGAACTGCAGCCAGGAAAGCTTGAAAGAATTTTGCTTTTTCTGACAAAGCAAAAAGAGGATAATATTAATTATTGCTTAGAATTTTAAATTCAATTAAAATAAATTCATTATGTTCAAAAATAGGAAAGAGGATTACTAGATGGATTCTTCAATGGGCAAGATAAATATAAGGGTGGGTAAAAACTACTTTGTTTAACTAAAGAGAAAGAGCATTTTTCTCCTGCTGCATCAGGTGGGGTGGATCTCAAGAAAGATAAACACAGAATAAGTTATTGGCATGGGAATTTCCTAAGAAGAATCTGTTTTTCTGAGAAGGTTTTTACTAATAATCTCCAGTTTCAGATTTAAAATAAGGCCTCCAGCACTTTAAATAACAGAAAGGACAGAGAGGTCCAAGAGTATCTGATAGATATTTCGTTTCCTAGAAAGAAGGTTGAATAATGCAGAATTATGACATTTTCATGCAGTTTAATTATGATACAGACCATTCAAAATTATATATTTATGAATCTTCACCTACAGGAAAAGTTAGAAGGGCCAAGGTCAATGGGGAAAGTCATTAATTTAGCAGAATTAAGGAAGGAGAATCAAAAGGGATATTTAAGGGATTTTTAAAAAGAGAACCAGACTAATAACAAACCAAGGATTATGCATTGACAAGAGACATGTCAGCTGATAACTAAGTGCTACTTTGCCAAAAGACAAATCCACTATTTTTGTGTTTAAATGTTTGCGTACATATTAAATGCCATTCAAACATATCAAAAGCTTCTATACACTTTTCTAAACTGATTGAACAACGTTTCATCTCATTGCTGTCCATTTTTTGTTTATTTTTTTCTCAAGCTTTGTTGATAGGAAAACTGAGATAAAAAACAAACCAACAAGTCAGATAAGTGTGTTACAAAGCTCTCTGGATAGAACTGTCCATCTTTAAAAATTAATAGAAACTTGTTAAACACAGACTGCAGAAGGTCTCACAATACCCTGGATACTTTTTAAAGGAAACAATAAGCCACCTAATTATCTATATCATAGGGGGGTTGATTGAATTGTTGTTTTGGGTTGCTTTGTGGGGGTTTTTGTTCATGTTTTTATGGTCAATGTTTGTGTTGCTTGGTTTTCTTTTGAACAAAAGAAAAATCTTCACACTGCAGGTCATCAAAGTTCCTTTTCCTCTTCTCACTGGTGATTGAAAGAGTCTTAGGGTCATGCCATATCAACAAAATTAAATACAATCTTCATACACAGATATTGATAGTAAGCTACAGACTTGATGACAAAAAAATCAGAAAATTTAAACAGTCATTAGTTCCTACTTTCCAAGGTTCTTATATGAAATTTGGAAAGTAACAGATCAGCAGCATTTACTATAAGACATCCCTATAGATAGCTAGCAATTGAAAGGAGAATAAATTCAAGGTAATTTTGATGCCCAAGTCACATAAATACTGTGCAATAGTTGTCATCTAGAAGAAATTGGATTTTCTGCTTCACAGAAAACACTGATGCTTCATATTAGTTTCCATCAGTTATTGGAATAAATGGATACACATATGCATTAATATATACATAATTATGCATTTATATACCAAAAATCTAGACTTCTGGATAACAATAAATTTCAAGAAACATTTGATTGAAAAGGAGCAATGCACCTTTATTTCCATGGTTATTGTTTTATTATTTTATTATTACTAATTTTTCAAAGTGCAAAATCTTTTATTTTACTCTGTTATTTAATTTTTTTTCAACTATAGTGACTCCTCAGAGTTCTCAATCTATTTTCAACAGAGTATGCTTGAGACCCTGGGTAGAAACCCTTTGGTCATGTAGTTTCTTTTAACAGTTAATGTAACAGTCTTCCATAGAGTAATCACCTTCTTTAACACCTCCAATATTTCTGAAAGGTCCATTCCAGATCCTCTGTGACAGCATTTTTAGTTTAAATTTATCCAAAACAATTATTGGCCTTAGCTTATGTCATTTCTCTCGTCTTTATTTAAAGAGAACTTGATCTTGCTTTAGCTCTGATAAATAAGGAATGCTTTCAGCCTTGCCTTGTAAAATAGCATCTTCAATTTCTTGCTGATCTTTCTTTGCCCTCATTCCTGCCCAAAGTCATCATTCTTGTGCTTGTCCTCTTGAAAACCTACATGCAGTATCTCAAATAAACTCTCGTAAGGGTTTTTTTCTCCAGCAGAATCCCAATGCATCCCACCATCATATTTTTTATTTCCCTACAGAAATTTTTTTACTTTTGCAGACTCTGCAATTTGTATCAGAGGGTCACTATGGAAAATTACTCTTCAGCCTGGGAAACAAAAAAGGTTCTGCTCTTCAGGTTTGCTTAAAAGATATACATCTATTTCATTGATTATTATATTTAACCCCTATTGGCCAGTGCAGAGATCAGTTATTCTATATATGTCTGAATGTTATATTATAATAATAACATCAGCCTATGCAGATGTCCTTGTAGTGGGGGGAAACTTCAGCTGTGGGCAGGCTCAACCTGTCACAGGCCATATCCAGGAGACACATCAAGTGACATCTTGCTTTGAACAGCCCATTAAAATTTATTCCTCTTGCTGTAATTACTTTACTTAAAAAAAAAAAAAAGAAAAAAAAAAAAAGAAAGGAAAAAAAAAGCCAAATCCCCACCCGCTGTTTATATGATTTATATATAAACAGTTCAGACAAAGGCACCTGGAAACAGAGAGCTAAAATTAGGACACATTTAGGGAACTCTCCAGATTCTGAATAGTCAAGTTCAGAGAATCCATTCATCCTGTCTCAACCTCTGCTTAGAAAGGTGCATCAAGAGAAGAATCAGAGAAGAGGCACCCTCTGTAAGTGTGCATAACTTCAGACTCCTTATAACAGACTGTCTTTGTTCCCAGCACTGTTATATGGTCTATGTGCAGAAAAGCTGACTAAGTGATGGCAAAACCCAGTTCCCACCCCTTTATTCCTGAGAATAGACAGTAGAAATAGATCTAAGTAACAAAAGAGTGACTGGGTGCACCAGGTGCAGTTCATGATCTTGGGGATTTTTTTTCCAAATGTCTTTAATTGTAAATTTGTCTCCTACACATCCAAAAAGTGGACTTCAGAAATCGTTAAACTTCAGAACAAACCTTTCTTACATACTCAGCTTGCAGCAATGGAGGAGAATTTGTCAAATCATCCTAGACAAAATTTTTCAAGACCAGTTTCATGCAGTTGCCTGAAGGGCAGAGATAGAGCAGAGGTAGAATTCTTCAATAGATCAGGTGTTTGAACATTCACACAGAAGTGCAAAGTCAGGGCTAATCACTGCTCTGCTAGAGAACTGCTTTCAGGAGACCATTTTAAGGACTATCACAGAAGGTAAGAAAAAGAGGTGGGGGATGACTAGACATTCCAATTGCTCATTGCCACTGCTTCACTTAGGAAAGATAATTAAAATGTTCTCACCAGCAGGGATATCTTCCCATAGGAGTAAACTTATTGTCCTGACCAGCAGGCTAGAAAGTCATGCTAGGATATCTTCAGGTTATGTAAGTTATTTATAAAAAATTAATTGCACCATTATGACTAAACACACACCTTTAAGCTCTCTTAAGAGAGAGGGCACTCAGTTCAAGCTATTCATTGTCTGATCAGTACAAGGAATTTCACCCAAGGGCTTGAACCAAAAATAAACATTTTGTTTTGCATCATACTGTTATGATTCCTAAAGCAGCCCACGTTGGCAGGTCACTTTTCACCTATCAATAATTTTAAAGGCTTTCAAATTCCAGCAGTCCAAACCTCTGCTTAAGCTTTCCACAGTCCAGTTACCAGCCTGAAAAGTTATACGCATTTCTTTTCACCTTCCCTTCATCCTCTTTTCATTCCATTCTTTACTTTTGCCTATGACCTCCATCAAAATATGTATTAAATAAGTTAACAGGAGAGAGATGAAAATAGAGGAAAGAGAAAACAGAAGATTACTGGGAAATGAAAAGCTATGAACAGAAAGTAAAGCTGAGAGAAAGTAGGAAATGTGGAGAGGAAAAGCTAAATTAAGAGGAGTGTTTGATGAGCAGTTTAGTGGCACAGGATTGTGGGGAGCAGAATGAGTGACAAAAATTAAGACATTAGAATAGATGACTAGGTGATAGCAAATGGGCAGAAAGACTCCAAACACAACAAACCATCACAGAGAGAGTTAGCAAAAAAGAAAAGCAAGATTTCCAAATAATTCTCTTTTGAAATACTGAACATATGTAAGTTTAAATACAGAATCTCATATATATAGTTATGAGGCAGATGGGATCACGGGAAATCAGCAATGACCCACAGAGTTGGAGACCATACCAATGACATTTTTTAACACCGTGTATCCATGAGGTTTTGCACTGTCAGGCACACAACCTGAATGCTTTCAGAACTGAAAGCTTTTCTCACCCAGTGCTGCTCCCATGGGGGTGTAGGTGCTGCTGGCTGGGACACATATGGCATTGCAGCCACCTTGCAGAGGCGATGATTTTCTGATGATATTTCTCTTTCTTTCATAAAACTAATATATTGACTACCCCTGCAAATAGGAGCAAGAAATTGATCTTTACAGCAGTAGGTGGCTTAGCTAGCAGACAGCAGTGGTGTCTCCTTTGATGATTTTGAAGAATCCCGCTGACAGGATCCGAAAGCTGGTTTCCTTAGCAACCACAGATGATGCATGACTGTATTTTGTTTGATTCTCCAAACATCATTTCAGCTCCTCCCTGAGATTTAGTTCTTGTTTGTTTGTCAAGCTTGTGTCTGTGAAAAGCATGTTCCAATGAAAGACTCTGAAAATTAATCCTCCACCCATTTCTCAGTAAAAACATGTCTTTTCACTCACAGAGATTTACACTTTCAATCAAGCAAATGAGATTGGGCCCCTCTCCAGATTTCACTGCCAGGACAACTAAAATTCTTCCCAGGAAGGATAAAAGAGAATTTGTCACAAGAGCAAAAGTTAGCCACCACAGCCCACCAGGTGGAGGTGACTGACTGGGGAAGGAATGACGGATTATTATTGATCCTGCATGAAGTGGAAAATGGAATATAGGCAGTGTGGTTTTGCAATCTAGGTTAAAAAACCAAGCAGAAGAACTGCTCAGGGTGTGCTTTAGGCTATGGAATATGGGACCTAATTAGCCATTAAGAGTGCATTGTGATAAAAAGAGAATATAAATATTAATGAATATCAGATAACCCTCCAGGATACAAGTAAAAGTATGATCCTGGAGAAAGATAATTTCATAGAAGCAAATCAATTTTAATGCAATGAATATCGCACTTGCAAATGTTCAAAAGAGGGGTGTTTTAAAATGGGGCATAAAGAATTCTCTGCCATTCATAACACAAACACAAGTGTTACAAGGCAAATGTAGATGATGGGGAATATTGTTAACAGTGACCCACCCTGACTTCAAGAATAATGAAAGTCAGTACACATGAATTCAAGTACTCACACCTAGAGACTTTGACTTGGGATTTTAGAAAGCGCAGAAAGAAGATAATATCTTTAGAGAAACGGAGTTCTCTAGACATGTTTTTCCTTTTTGAGGCTTTTGTTGGTTTTTGTTGGTTTCCCCCTCCTCCCCTGAATTAGTCCATTCTAGGCCTGATGCCTCCCACAAGGCTGGCTCCCACAAGTTGTAGTTTGTTGTTTTTTTAATTTATACATACTGGTAAAGAACTCTTATTCCTATCCTCATATCTTTGCCTGAGAGCCCCTTAATTTCAAAATTATAATAATTTGGAGGTAGAGGGTTTATATTTTCCATTCCAAGAGAGGCTCCTGCCTTCCCTAGTGGTCAGCTGTCTTTCAAGCTGACTCTGTACTATTTCAAATCCTCCTCCTTTCCTGTTCATAGGACAGAAGTGGCACTTACTTCCTTCCAGTCCAGTACTCAGGAACCTTCCCTGGTCACTAAAACCATTCAAAGATAATCTTCAGTGGCCTCACAGTGATGACATTGGATGGCTCCCTCAGCATTAGGTGGGTGCATCCTCTCTGACTCCAGTCTACTTCAGCATTCCCTAATCTGATCCTCCTGCATCAAAATCAAATCTTCCACACTCAGCTTTTCCATAGGTCTTGGGACTCTTAAGGGCTAGTCTTAACAAAATAGACCAGCATGAAGATATAATTGAGTACTTGGTCTTTTTCCAAGTGCTCTGTTACCAGATATGTTCATCCAGCAGTATGTCCATATTCTCCTTGGCTTTCCTTTGTTGCTGAAATACCTGTATGGAAATCCTCCCAGTTGACCTTCTTGCCAGGTTGAACTTGAGATGTATTTCAGCTTTCTTTCTTGGCCCTGTCCCCCACACTGACACAGTGTGTCTATACTTCTGTGGCACTAACACCAATTCTATGCTTTCTTTGTCAGGCTCTCAGCTCATTCCTTTAGGCCTGCTCAGATCCTTCCGGGCTTCCTGCACAGGGAGTAAATCACTCTTGAGATTGGAGCAGACAGCTTTGGAAAATCATCAAGCTTTCCTAGTCTCCTCTTCTTCTCTGCAGGACCATATCCTACAGAGTCCTTCCAGACACATGCTGAACAGGCCCAGATCTGTTCTGAAGGACAAGACCTTGATCCTCCTTTTGCCACCTTCCAGAATCATACCCTATCATATGAACAGCATCCAAGGTTCCTGCACCCAACCATCAAATCCTCAAACAATTGTTTACATTGCATCCTGGATCTCCAGATGGAATTTCTATGAAGGGGTGGCAACACTTTGTTTCATGAGTCCCCACTGTCAGCAAGGCCAGGCTTATTAAGAACACATTGCCCAAACCTCACTGTTTTTGAGCTCCTTCCCTGTTCAGAGGCCAAAATCCATCTAAGTTCAGGTATTTCCCTGATGTAGTAAAATATAATCCTGTGGTTTAGATACTTCATTAGTCAGTGCTTTTATCCTTATCTGTGTGTTTAATAAGTATTGAAGGTCTTTTCTTCCATGAATTTCTCTAATTGCTTTTAAACCAATTTATACTTTGGCATCCACAGCATCCTTTGGCAAGGAATTCTACAGCATAATTAAGCATAGTTTAAAGCAGCACTTCCTTTTGTTCCTCTGAAAACCTCTCATTATTTAATTTTCTACTTTTCAGTACTTGCTTTATAATAAATCATGAATAATCATTCTTCATAATTTGTTCCATGATTTTGGATATAGTTACTTAAATATACTCCCTCAGATCTCTACCCAAGAAAAAAACTACTACTTCTAAGTATTTTTCAATCTTTACAGTCTCTCTTGCACCTCTTCCATACCTCTGATAATCTTTATACCCATTCTTCTTACCTTTCCCAAATTATTATATTACTTTTGAGATGAGGGAATCAGAATATGTAACATCTGAGATCTAAACACACCAGAAAGATATATATGTCAACTTACAGTACTGCTTCTTAGGCTTCCCTTCCCTTTCATCTGTTCCAGAAAATTGCAAATTCCTACACACTTTTTGAATTTGTGTTTCTAGGCATTAAGCCTTTTTTTTTTTTTTTCCCTGAGGTGAATACAGAGCTTCTCAATTGAAACACTAATCTTAAAAATTAGGATTTTAGTTAAAAGTTAGTTATTTACTAAAATTAATTAAGAAGCAAATGGGTAGATAGGCCTTGCTGAAAACAATTAAAAGTTAGAAGAAAATCTGGCTTGAAATAGTTATCTGAAATAAATAATTGATTGTCTGTCATCTTATGTTTGCTCAGCTGTGCTTATAATGAGAAAAGACGAAACTAGTANTGATATAGTAACTAGTTTTTATCTGATCTGAGTTTGACCTGCCCTGAATTTCATCTGCTATTTTTTACTCAGTCACATCTGGATAGTGAAATCACTGTGCAGGCCCTCAAAGTTGGGTTTTGATTTTACTCTACTGTATAATTTTGTATTATCTAAGATTTCTTTTTAATACTTTTTCCCTTTTCCAAATTTATGAAAACTTGAAGAGGACTTTTAGCTTCCCTCTATTTATTTGTTGAGTAGGAGTAATTTTGAACTGTGTTCATTTGTCATCTTGTACTGTCTTTCAGCCTTGACAATAGCAAGGTTTTATTGCTAGCCTTATAATTGTATTTGGGGGAAGCCCCTCCTTTCTAGATGATTTCTCTTCTTTTTTTTTTTTTATTTTTTTTTTTTAAATGAGATAATTTCTTCTAAAAGCAAACTTTCTTTCCTATATCCTATATCAACATTTTTTCCCCCCTCTTTTTGGAAGCAATACTCAGGAGTCTTATCTTCTCTTTGACAGCTTAAACTTTGTGTCCAGAAACTCTCAACTCTCTCCTCTCTCTTATCTTCTCACTGGGACATTGGTTCATGGCATCTACATCTTACTCAAGAGGAAGAATTCATGTGATCCTCAGTTAACCTGAGGATATGTAGAGAAACAACCAATAATCAAACTCTCCCACTACCATAGCACCATTCTCAGTTAAACTCTGACTCTCCCACAGGGTGGTCTCAGTATAAATCCACAAGCCTGTTACCTAGTACAAACATTGCTTGCACAATCATTTTTGTCTTGATGCTATATCTGCTCAAATGGTCCTTCTCCATTTCTGCCAGCTTAGAGGTAGAAGTGTGCTGTGTTGTAACTGTATGTTAAAAACACACCCTTTTGTTTTCCTGTGCTCCTGTTAGTGAACCACACCAGCACAAGAATCAATATTTCGTGAAGATCACCTCATGTACCCAATGCCATTCACAGAATCACAGAATCATTACGGTTGGAAAACACCTGCAAGGTCATCAAGTCCAACCCTTGACTGATCACCACCTTGTCAACTACGGCACTAAGTGCCACATCCAGTGGTTTTCTGAACAGCTCCAGGGATGGTAACTCCCTGGGCAGCCCATTCCAGTGCTTGACCACACTTTCTGTGTCTGATTCATGTCTGACTTGAACCTCCCTTGGCACACCTTGAGGCCATTTCCTTTTGTCCCATCGCTGGTTGCCTGGTAGAGGAATCCAACCCAAACCTTGCCACAACATCCTTTCAATCCACTAGCCTTCATGCCAGGTAACCAGGCCCATGGTTTTATGCTCCATGCAGAAAACTCTGAGACTTCCTTTCCCCCACCTCAGAATGTTACACCCCAATCACTCAAACCTAGGACTAAACCAAGATTCTTTTTCTCTGGGTAGACACAAAAGAGAAAATTCCAACCAAATATTCTCAAGAGGTGAAAACACACTAAAGTTTACTGGAAAACTATAGAAAATTAATAACTTTGCAAAGGAGTAAATGCAACATAACATCTCTTATCCCAGCATAGAATTAACCCATTGAACATAGAAAACCTTTAAACCCATGTGATGTTATGTTCTGTGAGAAGAGAGAGGAAGAAGAAGAAAGTGAGAAAAACGGAAAGACAGAAAGATGTAGCAAAAGAGACATAGCTACCAACTCCTGGGTTTCAGCAATGTAAGGCTCCAACATGAAGGCAGGGTTAAAGGACAACCTGCTTGCCTTGTGGTGATCATTCTTCAACCTTTTTGGGCCACACTGAGCCTTCCTCCCAGGAGGGACTTCTGGTCTCTTGGCCACTGAGGGAATGGGTTAGGCAAAATTTGGGCTGGCTCCAGTGTGCCAAGATTGACCAGCACTACAGGGCTGGGGAGTATGGGGAGGCAGGGCACAATCTCACCACAGCAAAGCCTGACCCATCCTACCACACACTCCAAGCCCCCAAGATGTGTTGGAACAGCCTACCTTTTCCAGTCTCTGACACAGACACATATATTTTGTTTTTCAAATTCTATTTGGACTTTCTTCGGCATTTCAATTTGGAGAGCGACAGAGGAAGAACTGAAAAATCATAGGTTAATTTTTTATTCTTCTTTTAAACCACCAAGTTTCATCTTTCTTCTGCCTGTTTCTCTCCCTCCAAAGGTTAGTACCTCTGAACTCTACAAGTTTCTCCTTCTCAAGTCTCCTAAGCCTTGGCTTACTCCACAAATAGAGCTTTGTTAGTGCTGGGATTTTAAGAGTTCATGAGCTCCCTATCCAGCAGGCTTCACAGACACTTTACTAAGACATGTGGTTTCAACTATGAGACAAGATTGATCTTTTCTTCATGCACTCGTGGACACACATTTAAAACTAAATGCGTTTAGATTCAGGAATACATTTAACAATTATGTCCCCTTAAAACAGGACAGTAGGTATTATCAGGTACAAATCCATGCATTTTACTACAAAGTGAGAAAACAAACTTCTGACTGCACACTGAAGTACCTTATGTCATTTATTTCACTACAATACTGAAGAAACTTTAGATATTAGAAAACAAAATTTCATTCTGTTAACCAGCATATCAATTGCATCCCAATCACCAGCTATATCAAGAATGATCAGAGCAGCCTTGCATTCCCAGAAGAGCTGTCACAAAGACAGAAAATGAATAAATGAGTATCTTTGCTGTTATGTGTTGTTGCTCCTGCTGCCCCACTCCATTAGGGAAGAAATCAAAGCACACAAAAGAAAACTCATTAATTCTTACTCCTAATCCCTTTCAATATAAATCACCCTTTTTCAAGCATTGTATAACCTTTGTCCTGTAGGTTTACACAGTTAACACCAAGAGCATATAAATATGGAGAAGTCATATCACTGCAGTAGAAGTCATCAAATGAGTTTCAAATAACTCTAACAGAAGATTTGTATTTTTCGATTCCTAGTGGCTTTGTCAATTTGCATTTTGATTCTTCTCTGTCATTATTGTTCCTCCACTGACTTTTAAAATCAACATTTTTCTTCCTTTGTCTTGAACTTTTTCCAGACTAAATAAGGAAATCACTTCATCTGTGCCATGAATAATATATAGGGCTCATAAACAACAACATTTCGAGTTTTCAAAGTTGCAATGAAGCAAAGAGAACACTTGAAATACCTGTTTTGACATACTTTCTCATTCTCAGCGACAACACACAGTCTGACAGCTTCAATACACATGAACACCTATTTTAGACTAAAGGGAGAATATTTTAAAAACTAGTTTGCACATATCATAAAAATATTGAAAGCAGAAAACTTAAGGAGATGTCTGCAGAATATTATTCATGTTGTTAGTTCTTTAGTTCCATCAAAAAGGAAACTAGTGTGAAGTGAATTGTGTTTACACAGTAGAGAAAGTAATACATAATTTAAGAAAAAATTAAAACAGCATTGTAGAATCCATTGAAAGACAGGTGCAGATGAAGAATAGCAGTGTAAGAAACATTCTCTCTATCTTGATTTTAGCATTTTATGTATCATTAACTTTTAATAGATTTTGTGCATGTTTGCTGCCAAAAACTGAATATAGATTTAAAGCTGTTGTCTCTTATCTAATCCACATTAGGATATCCAACACTAAATTCTTTTCAAATCTTGAAACCAATACTATGATAAATACAAACCAGCAATTCATAAGACAACTTGTAACTTGTTCACTGCAGTTCCCTGGTACTTGCCCTTAAATTAAATTAAGGGGAGAGTTATCTACTAAGAAGGATCATTTTGTTTGGTAAAGGTAATGAGAAAACAAAACAAACAACTTCAGCTGTGCCAGCGAGATATAGAGACTTTATTAATAAATACCCAGTAGCAAAAAAAAAAAAAGACAATTAAAAATATATTTGTAGAGCTGCTATCTCAGCTAAGTTAGCTAAGTTCAGGAATCCTTTTCCTTTCTATTTTACAGAGAATTGCATGCTAGCCAATTCATTTTATGAAGAATGGTAACATCAAAATTGAGTTTTGGGCAAACAGGATTAAAAGGTAGCAACAGTATTTTACAATGAAAGAGGATTAGACATTGTAGGAATTATTTTCTAACAAGTTATATGGTCTTCTGGTTGGACTGACATGTTATTACATGTGTAAATTACACAAATAAAACTAATTTAAACAATTTATTTGTTGCCATACACTGATTTCCATTAGTAAGACATTAAGCACAGCAAAAAGTAGTATGGAAGCTTATGGCTGAAGGCTACAGAAACCAAGAGAGGGAAGGTTATAAATTTGTCTCTATTGAGCTAAAAAGGACAAGAGAGCAAAGAAAGAAAAAGAAAAAAGAAAAAAATCATCATTTAAAATATGCACAATCACATACTTGAAGAGGCTCTCAAGTAAATATTTAAATCTAGATTCAAGACTGGAGACAACCTGTAGAAAGAAAAAAGATTAGAGGGCCTTCTGGAGTTAACTTGTCCCATTTCTGCCAATTTTGTATTGACTCTGAAAGAGCCATTATATGGGTTTCCATCAGCTTCTCAGGCAGTCCTCTAGCAGTGATATTGGGGAGACTACTGACAAAAAGATAAATAGAAATAAATATTCAAAATATTAAAAATAAATAAGAGGGGAAATTATTTAATTATTTGAAAAAGTGATTATTTTTAGATTATCTAGGATATTTTTAGAACAAATGCAATAACAAGCGTCTTAACTCATGCCTATGGCTCAATTCAGATTTTTTTTTTCCTATCAAGGATTCATTAAATCTTTGATTAGGTTAGGTAATTACTTCAGACAGTTTTCTTAAGACACAATAGGAAATACAACTAATTAAAGAATTAGTTATTTTGAACTTTTGAAGGCAGCCAGAGGTAAGACCACAATATGAAATCTATTTGAGAGCTTTCCAACTGATAACGGGTTAAATAGGTACAATATACAGAAGATATGAACATTCTCCTATGCCCAGGTTTGTTTGAGTGGTTACAGCACACTCCTGTTAAAAATTTAGTGCAGTCTGAATGCCTCTTAAATAATAAATAGGGAACATCTTCCTAACAAGAGCTCTGTCTTGTTCTGTCTCTTTTCTGAGTGAATGATTTGCATTTTCAGCTCCCTTTCCTCATGGTATCTCAATATCTAGACATCTAAACTCAGCTACAATGAAGACATCTGGGGTTCAACAGTGTGTACTCCAGAAGTTCAGCTAGAAATAGCACAAATAGATCTCATACTTCATTGCACATTGTTTTAATTTCTCCCCTAAAAAAAAAAAAAAAGTAAAGGGAATAAAATTGTTTAAATGCTTAAGAGTGTACAAAATAATGCACACATTTTTTTGGAAAGTGCCAAAGAATTAGATTACAGTACCTAAATAATGTAAAATAAGTGGTCAGTACACTCACCAAAAAAATGGAAATCACTAAAGTTCAGGTTTTTTGTTTGTTTGTTTGTTTTCCTTTATTTCTATGATCTTTCATTTGTAAAAGAAAACAATTACAGCTAAAAATTACCTCATGAAAAAGTCAGGAGTCCACACTAAAATTGTACCACTCTAGCTTCTAGGTTCTGTCTAGCTCTATTTCAGATGTTTTACCTGGAAAGGATTTGAGAAGTTGTCTTTGGATAGTCAGAACAATCCCAATAGCACAGGGATGCACCAAGAAACAAGGATGATTAACTGAACTGATAATTTCATACACTTTAGAGAGAAATGACTGAATATATTTTTAAAATTGAAATAAACCTTAACTAACTACTAATTCCTCTGCTGATGATTGCAGCACAAAATGAGTCACAAAAAGGAACAGTGAGAGTGGTAACAACTTTTTCTTTTTTCTTGCTCTTCATCATCCAGAAGGATCCTGGAATACCTATTCAAAATAACTTTGTCAGCAACTAAAAGGTAATATAGAAATGAGCTTCAAGATTAACTTTTTTTTCTATAGCATCTTAAGTCTTATAAATAAATAGTACCTTGACCCTATATCTCTTCACTGTAGCAAGATTTTAACTTTGTGATATTCTGAGAAACAAGCTGTCAAACTACTGTCAATTAAACAGTTTTAAAATAGGTTCATATCTTGCAGAACACTCATCAACAGGGTAGTTATCAAAGGCTGACAGTAAAAATAAAGCAAACTAAAGCAAAAAAGTATAATGAACAAAATCAGCCAAGTCTTTCCTGCCTTTAGTCCTTCTGAATACTTTCATTTATGAGCTAGATAATGAAGGACTTTCTTTGAATTTGAAGTCAATATGAATACAGGAAGCAGGAGAAAGGTGCACAATGTGCCTTCACTGCTGCCAGAAAGGATATGAGTTTAAAAATTATTTTGACTAATTGAAGCTACACCCTGAATTATGTATAGGATATAATTCTGTAATGGGAAGAGAAAATTTTTATTTAGTAAGTATAATCAGCCATGCAAGGACAAGCATTTAGCAATGGCATAGCAGGTCTATAGGAAAAGATATATGGGTTCTAAAAGGAGATTTATTTGAAGCCTGTGGAGACAGGATAACTATTCCCAGTATGTGCTAAAAGCTTCCATAATAAGAAGACATCATATGTGCTCCATATTCACTCAAAATGGGACAAGAAATAAACAAATTAAAGTGTATTAAGAAACTTTCATTTCAGGTGCCAGTTGAAAAGAATTCTGAAAGTAGAAACCAACTTAGGTGCTTCTGATTCTCATGCTACTGGTAATTTTAAAGAGCAAAATAAATAAGAAAAGATTAGTGTGGATTTGGCCTTGCCTTGGAGGAGTGAGTCAGGGTCAATGACTTCTTGAGGTAACACTGAACCTTATCTTTTAGGATTATCAACTAATCTCTCTGTCCTTAGCCCTGCACATTTTTGTTGGAGAGAACTCAATCTTTTGTTTCTCTGACAGTTAAATCACCATCTTTTCCCTACCTATAAACTTGCAATGTGCTGAAATATTTCAAATGCCATTTATGTTATTTGTCCCCCTGGTGCATGTTTAATAGCCACTGTCACTAATATTATGCAACAACATCTTATTATTACAATCTCTTGAGAGCAAAATGCCAAGAACTTTAACAGCTTTAAGCTTAGAATCAGCACAGAGCTGGCATTGTTTCTTCTATCATTTTTATTTTTGTAAAGTATGAGAGAAAATTCTCCTGCCTCGTTTGATGTGTGTCATCAACTGCAAAATCAGGGCTAACTGCAGTTTTCATACCCTGGAAACCAGCATGTCAGGAACTGAGCTGCAGTCATCAGTTAAATTAGCTCCAAGCACACTGGCTGCTATGCTCTCATAGTATTAATTTTTCATAAACAGAAGTTGTTTCAAAGAATACAAGCCATTCTAACTTAGAAAAATTTCTTAATCTCTTCTTTTTGTCTTAAGATTTTTCACTTGTAGCTTGCATATTCCACTACTTGGAACAACATAAAGCCAGTAAAATTATTAGATTACATGGGAGAGCCCAATATGCTGCTTAGCTAGGGTCTTCTTGAAGGGAAGTTGAAATCATATGGCATGACTTTTACCTTGTTGATCATATCAACTGTTGTTACATACCCAGTAATGAAACATTTTTTAATGCTTCATTATGGACATGTCCATCAAGACCACAGCTAGAGATAAATAACTTTTGCACTTTGTGATTAAAAAAAAAAAAAAAAAGAAATTAGCTAAAATATAAAAGATGCTTGGCATAATTCTAGATAACTCATTGTAAAGCAGGTTTCCAGGAAAAGACATGTGGGTCCAACAGAAAGCAAACTGAAGAGGTGTTGTCATTGTCCCTTTGCAATGAACAAGGTGAAGCACATCCTCTTTTTTACTAGCAAAAGTTGGCCAAGAGGCCCAGGCAAGTGATTCTCCCCTTTAGTTTCTCTGTATTGAACTTAAAACTTTCCAATATATGACACTGACATAGTGGAGCATGTTCAGCAGATGTCCACCAGGACAAGTCATCAGTGCATCTCATGGTGTACAAAGGAAGGCAGAAAACGATTATTTCATCTTGAAGAGCCTCAGGAGAGAGCTTATTGCTCCCCACAACTGGAGCATGTTGTAAAGAAGCACATAATCTGTTCTCAGAGGTATGCCATGAAAATAAAGGGGGGAAACAGGCACAAGCTGGAACAATCATTTTCACTATGATATTAAAAAAAATTAAAAAATAGAATCATAGAAGGGTTTGTGTTGGAAGGAACCTTTAAGCTCATCTAGGTCCAACTCCCCTGCCATGGGCTGGGACACCTTGCACTAGATCAGGCTGCTCAGAGCTCCATGCAACCTAGCCTTGAACACTTCCAGGGGTGGGGAATCCCTGTTTTCTCTGTGAAAAAGCTCCAATTGCCTCAACAGTCTCACAGTAAAGAATTTCTTCACAATATCTATTCTGAACCTACTCTCTTACAGTTTGAAGCCATTCCCCCTTGCCCTGTCACTGCATGTCCTCATAAAAAGTCCCTCTCTTGTAGCCCTCTTTAGGTACTGGAGGCTCTGAACTCTCCTTGGAATCTCCTCTTCTCCAGGCTGAGCAACCCAACCCTCTCAGCCTGTCCTCATAGGAGAGGTGCCTTTGAGAATGGCAGAATTTGCCCAGAGACACTGTGCATACTCAATCCATGTAGATTGTCAAAGTTCAGCAGGACAAAATTGATCAGCTTGATCAACATGGGGCTGCTTTGAGCAGAGATTTGGACTGAAGGTGTCTTCTGCTCCACATTACTCTTTGGTTCTATGCTATATCATGTGCTTTTATTATATGCAATCATGTGTCCTTTAACTAGCTGAAGTCTGGGAAAAGATTTCCAGAAAATATGTTTAGGAGGAATGCCTGACCATTAATCTTCATAAAAGAAAGTTTCTCATTTAGCTCTGCCAGTTAAAACCTATTCTACTGAAGGGGCATGAGGTGAATTAGTGCGTTTCAAAATGCCTTGTCTTTTAGGTTATTCTTGTATTTTCAAGATTTTCTGCCATGATGATGACTTATGAGCTTCCTATTTCTCCTTTTTGACTCTCTCCCCATAAGATTGGATACCTTAGGCTGGAGTGGAAGCATCTATTGTAAGAATGATTTGACTTCCATTCTCTTGAGAACAAAAAAGAAAGGGGATGTATGCCTTCAATTAAGCTTTGTTAATGACAATTAACAAATAATGATAAACAATTAAAAGTGGCAACATCAGCTTGAAAGAATGTGTTTTTTAAAAAAACTCTCAACCCTGGAACATTATTCATCAGTCCCTTCTGAAAATGAGTTATTACAAACAAATAGCACTGAATCCAAAAGATTAAATTTAATCACTAAGAAAAGTTACACTCTGGTTTACAAGGTTTGACCTTTCAAAAGTATTCCTACTGCACAGTGGAAAATGATATATATAAATATAAAATTTATACCATTTCTCCAGAGAGTTACTTGCACAATGCAATACAAATAGAGTGTATTTAAAGAAAGAATTGAATTTACTATCTATATAACCTTGAGATGAAAATACACTAAATAAACCACTCTAGTACAAAATAGCTGAAGTCTTACTGAGCTTCAAACTAGAAAATGTTTATGCAAAATAAATTTCAGTTTGCTATTCACACTTTAAAACATAAACATTTGTCAATGTTACAGTATTAAACTGCCTTTTTCATAGCTCTGGAAATAGCAAAGTAATATTCCTCATTCTTTTTGAATATCACTTGCTACTTTGCAATTCTTGCCTATCACTCCTGATTTTTAACTGTTTAAAAATCTAAGATATGCAGATGAGAATGTGTGCAGAAATTAAGTAATGCTGCATGTTTTTCTAAAAATCACAGAAACTACCTTCCATCAGTGAAATTCTGGAGCTGGTGCAGTTTTCCATGAAACAAACTTAGCTAGACATGCATACAAATCTCAGACATCATGAACTGCAATTCACTGGTAAAAGATTTTTATATCAAACATAAACTTAACCCACTGAAATTTATAGCACTTCCTAAACAGAGATTTCTTAGAAACCATGACTCTCACTGAAACAAAAATGGGACTGTGCTAAAAGAACAAAACCATAAAACATGTTTAGGCACTTGATGATGCAGACAAATACCTTTAAATAGTGTTTGAGAGACTGGGGGCCCTCCTGGAAGCTGCACAAAAGACAAGGATTCGTAAGAATGTAGATGTAATAGGGAACTGCCACTCTCCAACCTAACAATTCAGATTCTCAAAACCTTGATGTGCTGCCACATAAGCCTAGAAATATGTGAAATGTAGCATTGATAACATAAAACCCAAAATACCTAAAATACCAATTTATTGACAATTTCAGCATTGTCCAGCTAGTGAGTTTCATTAGAACACATGCTAGAAAAAGGCTATTCCCTGCAAAACTGCTCTGAAACAGAGGAAACTCAGGAAAAGATGAAGTAAACAGCATAGTGTTTGCCAGAAGTATTTGACTTCAGAAGTTTATTGGAAGTGATCTGCATTTCCATGTCAAAAAAAAAAAATAAAATTCAGTCACCTTTATAAGCTTCTGTATTCAAAGACCAGAGAGGTGCACTTCAGGGTAGCACATTCACACATGTCTAAAAGATGGAGAGTGTTTCACATCACTGAAAGCAGCTTCTCCAGCTGATTAATAAGCAACCCAGAAATCCTCCAAAGGAATCTCTCTCACACAGTCTTCATCTACTGTTATGATCTGAGCATGCAGGATCACTGAAAGGAGTTAAGAGAGAAAAAGTTCTCCTAGCTTGGTGCAGAAAGCAATGACCTTACCAAGAGCCAGTTCCAAAAAAGCACTTTACACATGCTCATCTACCTGCCATGTACATTTTCATTCATTGAGTCACTTCAAATTCAGCCTTTGGGTTCTGGACATAATGTGGGCATTCATTTTCCAAAGTTCCCTCTTGTTGGAAGCTGAAATCCTTCAACTCAGGAGCTCACTGGATGGGAGGAGTAGCAGCTCCTCATGCTCTTTAGCTTAGTTAATCTGCCCTTCCTATCTTCCAGGAGAAGTGAGTAGCCTCACAATGCATATGGATGTGGCACTCCTTAACAGCTGTTCTTAGACACAATATAGCAGACAGGTACCATAACAAACCTTAAATTCTTTCTTTTGCTCAGTAATGGACTTAGGTAAGGTCTACTGGTGCAGGAAAACCTTTCTCAACATTCACATTTCCTGAATCATGAAATTACCTTATCCAGCAGAGCTGTGCAATTCCGTAGCACTTCCAACACTGCTCTGAATAACAAAAGAGCCTTGGAAATGTTCCATGTCTTTCTGTCATATTTGAGTTTCCACCCTTCCAGAGTGTACTGTCATACCTTCTTTGTTGTTGCTGCTGAATACTTCAGGAATTTTCCACCTTTGCAGCTCTAAGCTTTTCCATAAGCTTTGCAGCAAGCTCCCTCCCCATCCCACCCAACATGAGGATGAACACTCAAGGGTCTTGCTCTAGTCTGGTATAATTCATTAAGTCCATGGCAATGAGACCTTTTGCAAGTCAATGGTTCCTACTATAAGACAGAATGTATAAAAAATTACACAGATTACTTCAGCACTTACTACCTGCTTAACAAACCACTTAAGCACACGCAAGTTTGGCTGAGCACAGAGGTACTTCACTGACTTATAACTTCAGGGGTACATGAGACACACAGACATAATTAACCTGCCAAACCTGCACTGACCTTCTGCTCCCGAGATTATTAACTTTAAACTGCTGCTTTGTCAAGAAACGTCAATTAACTTACCACAAGAAGCATAACTGGGAAAATGAAATCTCTCCTTTAATGGTTTGATTTTCTCTGTTAGTTTCTGTTTCCAGCTCACAGCCCAGTAGAAGAAATTCCCTCAGTGCACTGCTTGATGTACATTTGAATACATCAATTAAAAGAGACTTCTTCTATTTCTGCTCCTTATTAACTTCAAGTGGGCAGCAGCCCAAAAGACAAGAGGATAGAACGTTCCAGAAGAATGAAAAACTTTAAAAATATGCATAATATTAGATTTGGACCCATTCTATGCAGCTCACCAAGCATGATATCTGGAATAATTTTAAATAATTTGTTACCCTCCTTGTCCTGGAACAGAGGCATCACACTAAGATTACCTTCTTGGAAATAAACAACTTTAAGTTTAGCGTTTGGATGCATCCTTACAACAGCCTGTAGGAACAAATTTATGGCTGATTATTCTGAAAATTGAGCTTCCTTGGGAATTGCCAAAGCACACAAGAAATCTAGGACCATTTTTGGAAGAGGCATTAAACCCAGTGTTTCACACACTGAACTATTAACTAGCCATGATCACTTAAAGAATACTGAATTAAAAGCCAGTACAAAATCCTTCAGATCAAAAAAATAAAAATTAATAGTAGCCAATCTGGGATAATCTAGATCATTCAACATGACCCTATTATAGATTAAAGCATTGGGTTTTGCAAGCTTTTACAAAAGTGGTTATACTTCACTCCAGTGAAGTCTCTTACTTACATCAGTATCCTTTTAAAAAATATTAATACTATGTTCTTGGATTCAGCTGTACCCTAATTACACATATTTCTTCTTATTCACTCATTACTTTCAATGCCATGACATGCAGTGTTTGCTTTATCAAAAGTAGAACTCTGAGACTCCATATCCAGGACACTTCATTTCAAACACTCGGGATTTCAAACAATACCCACATTTGGGCCACAACCAACGTTTGAAAGAGAAGGGTTGCCAAGCCCTCAGAAACGGTAAAATGTATCTATTCTGTTGTCAACTGCTTAGAAAATAAAGCTGAATGAATAACTATTGACCAATGATACATAAATTTGACTTAAGTTTATGTTGTGTTAAAACTCTTGAGCAAAGTTTTCAAGGTTTGAGAAAATGGGATTTCTGAAGAGAGGTAAATTTAAATTTTAAGATCTGGTAGCTTCTGAATAATACTCATTCCTTACTTAAGAATGTTGTTATTTAATAGAAAATAAAGTCTCAGAGATGGGAAAGCCCTCCGGGTGCATATTTGTTCATGTTCCTTTACTCATTTTTAAATATAGATGACATTACAAAAATGTACTCAAAACATGGTTAGATGTCAACGTTTCTTATAATCTGTCATCAGAGATGGATAATGGTCAATACTGTACATTTTAATGGCTCAGCTTTTCTCTAGCTCAGATTTTCCATTAAAATTGTGAGAAATACTAGAGACAATAAAAGACCCCTCCTCTGACAGATTTGTTTCAGAATTCCATTTTTCTCAAAAAATTACTTAGTAAGGCTGGGAAATTTAATTAATTTTTTCCCAAAATTAGACTATTTTGTAAAAAAGAGTAATAGCAAGACAAGGAAAGCACATGCTTTATACAACATATTTGTGTCCTTTTTTCATGTCTTAATGACACTGGATGTAGTCACAGCTGCCCACCTCTGTTCACACTTTTCCACTGAACACAAATGTTATGTACAGCTCTATGACACATCAATTCAAATGAATATTGAACAAACTGGCCTCTGAAATTTAGAATGCGAATTTTCTATTAAGTCTACCTTTTTCTCATTCCTATTTTACTGTTTAAGAAAGGAAAAAACAAAACAAAACAAAAAACAAACAAAAAACTAAACCAAATCAGAGACAAACCAAAGGAATGTATTTCCATGCAGTTTCTATTCATCTAGTTATCCATTATCATAACCTAGTCAATTCCTTGATCCTTATGCTCACAAGTAATTTTAGGTTGCAAGGAGACAGCTAAACTAAAAGCTAGTGCAGGACAAGGTATTTGAAACCCACTTCTATCTTGCAATAAATGGTACTGTTGATATTTCAAACTTGTAAACACCATGAATAACTCTACTGGCAGGAGATTCCTGCCCTTCAGTTGGATTTGCAGAGCATGAAAGTAAATTCTGAGACTCTCACTAAAGTTTCATCTCAAAGTAACTGGCTCTTCTTGAGCTACAACCAAGTTATTTAACATTTTTTTTTACAAAAAGACCCTGTGCAATCAGCAATGTGCCACCTTGCATTGCCCTATCTGGTCATTTCCAGATGAAAGAGGCAGCAAACATATGCCAGACTCACAGACCATAAACACTTTAGGTGGCATGGGAGATGTCTTAGAAGAAAGCAGTACTTTGTGCAGTTATTTAAATTTATTCCAAGTATCTCTTTCTAACCATTACTACTGGAGCACTTTAAAGTGCAGTTCAAAATCAAAAGCAAAAAACATCCCTCACATCTCACAGATAGAAATCATCATAGTCCTTTTCTACAGAAGTAAGCATTTTGATTTAGAAGTAACATGAGTAACCTGTCATACAAAGGATAGAAGCAGGCACAGGAACTTTCATCATATCCCATCTGATGTAAGAGAAAGAAAACAATATTTTTCCTCAGCTTAAAAAAATAGTAAGGCTATTTTTATTCATGAACTAACATATGCATAACTCATATCTGGTATTTCATTTCTAAAAAATGATTGTACTCAATATTTTGTATGTTGAGTGTAGCATCTGTAATTAATTTTCTCGTTGCTGACATTATCATTCATTGCATATATTAATATTTTGAATTTATTTTTAACACAATAATAAGCACCATAAACATACACTTTTACGTAGGCATAAAAAGAAGATATAAAGAAAATTGAGCTGTTTTATGTATAATCCAACACACCTTAGGTATAGTTAGGACAACTGTCAACTAACTGAAAAACTACAACAAAATAAGCAGCTTCAGACTGATTGTTAAATAACTGCTAAATTCAACATTACATTTTTCAGAACAGTCTGAGGTCACCTGGCAATATAGCATCATGAAACTGAAATGTCAATCAAGTTCCAAGCCTATTTGCTAAGTGAGGCTGTGTGAGTCAGAATTTTTTCTGGATGTTTTCAGTTAAATAGTATATATGATCAAATTACTGCTATAGAAGTGATGCCACATTTGACTTCTTCAGATTGGGAATAAAATGGAACTAAAAGAAACGAGCCTTAGTAGTAATCATCACCTTAACTTAGTGAAATTTCATGCCTACAGTTAAAAAAAAAAGAGGATTCTTTGGTGATCTTAGATTTCTGTCAAGTGAAGGCTCCTTCTTCCTCCCCTTTAGCTGTCACTAAATTTTGGGCCACAGTGGTGTTTCTCATCTGGGCAAATCCTTAGCACCAGCTGAAAACTCAGTTCCTCCATCTAATTACCATTCAGTGCATGACATGATAGCCAGATTCTCAAAACCTTCTTTAGACTATTGATCAGATATCTCAGATACTGGATCTTTAAACAAGGAGGGACCCAATAGCAGCAATCCACAGAAATTAGTGTATGAGTTTTCCCATCTATGAAAGTGTGAAATTATGGCTTTGAAACTATCAACAGGATGGATGATCCTGGTCCAGAATACAGCTATTCCTAAAAAGGTAACCCATCTAACTCTCATTTAAATTTATTGAACAAGATAATAATATTTAAAATCAGCTCTTATATTGTTTAGTCATAACAGGTGAACTAATTCTGGGAGTCTTGAGGCCAGATTTAATTCATCATTTTGAGGGCAGTCATTGAGGCTCTTCTGGTGTTGTATGTGTATTTTCTCCTTCTTGTGTAGTGAGTATTCTTGTACTGACCACAACGAAAAACTCCAGAAACCATATTATTATATTCTTATTTCTTAGAATGTTGTTCTTTAGGATATATTCAGAGTTTTAAAATTTTATTTCTTATTCTTCCAATGGACTTACATATGTCCTCACTTTTTCCTCTTTATATGTTAAGCTCAGGCTGTCTGAGTCCTTGGAGTACCTGAATAATAGTCCATTAAAAAGAAAGGAAAAAAAAAACCTAAAACACTAAGACAAAGATTGTCTTGGGGGTTTATTGCTACTTTTTCCTTCTAAGTAGACATAATGCTGTCTCTAAAAAACTCAATTTTTATTAATTTGTTCCATGAAATTGAGCATTTGTGCTGCATATGTGCATTTGCTTGGCCTGGTTTCATCCCAATTTCTCTGGCTAGCTTCCCATGCAGCTCACAACTTTCTTCCTAGAATTGGTTAGAAAGTGATGCTCTCTGGTTTTAAAACCTCATGGCAACCCAGCTTCCAACTTCCAGGCTCCTGTTCCTGGCTGAGCTCCAGCCTCTGCAGCTCAGGGATGCATAGAGGTACCAAGGCAGGAATGTTGTCCCCAGAGCACCATCCACTTTTGTTGGGCTGTTTACAGGTGCCCAGTCTGAATGGCAGATCCATCTCTTGAATGAGACAGGATGAATGTTTGAGGTGAAAGGATTCACACTGTGTATGCTCCCCTACCCTGCTTACCTCCTACACACCATCATTCCCCATTGCTGCAAGATTTTTCTCTGAATTTTGGCACCTCTGTAAGGAAAATTTCCATTAAATTAATTTTTTTAAAATTCATATTCTTCTAAACATCATTCACTAAAAGGATAACATTTCTACTTCCATCTGTTTGTTTTTTGTTCAAAGTAATGCTCAACTTTAGAAATACATCCTGCAGGCAACATCATAATCTCTCTTGCTAATTATATGGATGTGAAAAAGCACATTTCATTTTCTTAATATATTGATTCTTTGGCAGCATCTCTTACTGGGGCAGTTTGAGAGAAAATCAGCAGAGTTTCCACACTAACAACATACCACTCCCCATTATCCATTCCCTTTGGCTTCTTGGGGCAAGAGAGGAGAAAGAATTGAGGATGAAGTGAAACTGAGCCTGGAAGCAAGGGCAAAGGTATTTTATTTTTATCTTTGTTTCTAATAATCAAAAATTATTTTATTGTTACTTTAGGCTTATTGTGAAAATAAAAGCAATGTTTCACAACATGATTTTTAACACTTGTGGCCATGTGCTCTATAAACCAGGTGCAAGACAAATACTATAAAATGTAAAAAAATGTTCCGAACATGTCCAAAATAAATGTCTATTAGGTAAAGAACTATAATTTATTACTTTTGAAATTTTTAATTCCTTCTATCCATTTTAACATTTATTCAGAGAGTTGTTACAGCTTAGAGAAAAGTGAAATATTTTCTCATTTGTTATCTTTCCACTGTTAATAAGGAGGACTGAATAAGTGACCAATAAGCTGTTTTTCCCAAAGCTGGTGTTACCCCAAAGAAGTTGCTGACAGTTTCAAGAGGACAAAGACACCTAGAAAAGAGCAGGAAAGAACTTTCTCTGAATAAATTAAAAACTCCAGTTGGAACATGAAACTCGCTTTGATTAGTTGGAAGTCTTTTCAGCCTACTGAACACAACATACTTAATTCATATGTGCCAACATTTGACATCTGCAAGTAGATGAATGTCTTCATATCTGAGATATTTAAATTTATCTAAATATATCCATGGATTAGAAGTCAACGTTCTTATATATCAAAAAGATGAAACCTTCTGTCACTATAGGTTTCAATTTCTCTTCTATATCAATACAGACTTAGCAAAGCCTACCCTTCAAGTTCTCATTAAAACCAGGGAAAAGGTCAAAATTACCTCTCCTTCCTTCACTAACCAAATCCACTTCTTGTTCCTACAGTGTCTAATGCTGTTTATATTTCTCATTTCAATGCAAAAGTAATGAGCTTCGCATAAAGGAAGCCAAAGCATCAAGAGATGATTATGATGAGAAGAGGCTAAAATATCATATGGTTTTATGTTAAAAGAGGGACAGTGTTGATTAAAAGAAGGAAGGAAAGCAGTACATTAACCTAAATAATTATTTCTTCTGTTAATAGCACCATTAATTCACATGCTGATACTGACAGTTTCATATAGCCTATCATGCTGAATGAGTTTCACTGTTCTCAGACAGGCCCTGAGAATATATCTAGTTTCTGTGCTTTCACGTTATAAAGAATGCAATAAAATTTGTCATTACTTACTTGGGGGCTGATTTCTGCTTCTCCAGCACCAAATCTCAATTAGAGTTGGGATGTACCCTCACCATTACCTGCAGCACACAGTGACAGAAAAGGTGCTCAGAAAGCAGCCTGCCCTGCAGACCCTAAGACACAGGGTGCCAAAACAGCACCCACGGGACAAGGGAGGAGAACTGGCTTGAAAATCACTTTATCTTTGATCTGCTGCACCACACATTCACCAAGTGTGTTACACATCACTGAATGCTTTTAAGAGTTTGTTTCTTTTCAAGGGAGTTATTGTGACCATTCTCCTCCTTGACCATGTACAGTCCATGCAGTTTTGCTGCAGCTACCTGTGACAGCAGCTCAAGAAAGGCAGGAGGTAAGCACTGGGGATGTCCAATGTGACTTCACATGCATTTATATAAGCACACTGAAGCTGCTAGGATGCTTCACTGCAAGAACAAACACAGGCAGTGTAACTCTATCCATAATATCTTGCCCGAAGGACTAGGAGGTTACAGAATACAGGATAACTCCTTCCAAAAATATGGGTTTTATATCCTTTATTCTCTTTTTTCTATTCACACACAGTCAAAAAATGTGATTACATTAATGAAGCTTTCAACAAAATTGTTAACAGCGCATATGAAAAGTCAACGCTTCTCCTTTTTAGACATTATTTCTTACTACAATTTCTGAAACATTATATACATCACCAGAAGTAATTTCATGAAGTTTTTATGGAATGAAATTATTTTACTCTTGAAACTTGAAATATTTCTAATGCATTTCATGGCAATTTAGAGGCAAAAAGATTTCTAGCTCATATAAACTGAAATTATGCCATATTTCTGACCATGTGTTTTGTTAGCTTTCATTTTGGTAGACTCAAGTCAGACATTGAAGGTTACTTGTGAATTTATATAATAATTATTCAAAGTTCCTGCATAATGATCAATTTATCTACCATTGTTTTTCTAATTCAGCACTAGCAATATTTTTTTTCATTCTTCCCATATGTTCCTGAAAAGAAGAGATCATCTTTCAATTCCTGAAAAATGATTAGATGGGCTTCATAAAACTGCATTTTTCTTGAATCACTTCCCGCTGTAAATAAGTGACAAAAATGAGGAGGTATATAGCAGATTCTTGTAAAGACAATGCTTGAAAAAAATGTAGAAGAGGAGCAGAAGAACAACAGAGCTTTACACTTATAATCATCAAGCTTTCAGACAATATTGGTATGTAAACTGTTAACATTATTCCTGGACCCTTTGCAGGTATAACCTAGGCAGGCATGATCAATGCGCAGTTAAGCTCTACTCTAAAGATACCAAAATTACTCACAGAACCATAGACTATCCTGAGCTGGAAGAGACCCACAAAGATTTTTGAGTCCAACTCCCAGCCCTGCACAGGACCCCCCAAAAGTCACACCCTGTGCCTGAGAGCATTGCCCAAAAGCTTTTTGAGCTCTGCCAGGTTTGGTGCTGTGACCGCCCTGGGGAGCCTCTTCTCATGCTCAGCCACTCTCTGAATGAAGAAACATTTCCTAATATCCAACTTAAAAGCTCCAGATACAGCTCCAGCTGTTCCCTAGGGTGCTGTCACTGCTCTCCCAAGAGGAGAGATCAGTGCCTGCCCCTCCTCTTCCCCCTGTGAGGAAGCTGCAGACCCTAGGTAGGTCTCCTCTCAGTTTCCTCTTCCCCAGATTGAACAAATCAAGTGACCTCAGCAATTCTCATTCACAGACCCAATGTGTTTCTTACTAAAAAGGAGTTCAACTAAAATGTTAATTTCACCACTTTAATGGAAGTGTTTTCTTGAGAGAGTTCTCAAGGCTAGGATATGTTTCTTCTTAATTCCTGAAGTAAATAAAATATTTTTCAGGCAGTGACAATTTCTCACTGTTAGATTTGGTACATGCAGCAGTATTTTTGAAATGTGTATTCAGTTTTCTGGACTCTCTAGTTAAGTACTTCTAAAGCACAAAAACATAAGCAATTTCACTATGTAAAAGGAAAGACAGATTTAAAGAGAGGAGAATTTGGAAGCCATTTGTGTTGTCTCTCATGGGCTTTTCTTTCTTAAGCAATAAGGAAACGCATAGAGAGCAGGTCTTAAGCTGGAGAAAAAACAAAACAAAACCCAACAAGCTACTTCTCTTCCAAATTGTTTCTAAATTATTCTCAGTTCTTGCAAACATAGAAACAAGTGTGAGCTTGTGTGTGTGTTTAATCTTTTGAGCTGAAATTATACCCTAGGTGCACATTTCCTTTAAATGTTTTTCCTTTATTTGTAGTGCATAGAAAACACTGGTAGCCTTGATGTTTCCAGAGAACAAACAGGTAAGAAATATTGTGAAGAACCTCTCCCATTCTGAGCTAGTAGGCACTAAGTGTATCTCTGTTTGTTCCTTAAGCCTTTTGTGAAAAAATATTGAAGACACCTTGGCACTGGAAGTCTTAATTTGGTCCCTTTAATCTCTCTTCTAGAAGGAAAAAAAGTGTAATACAAATTATATAAAAATGTTCCCTTTTAGAAGTACTTCATCATTCAAAGGGAAGCTCACTACTGAATGGATATTAAAAAGTGACTGTTTAAGTATCTGTTTAAGGTTACAAAGACACACAGAACTGTATTCACTGCTGCTGTTTATCAAATTATGCCAAGAATGTAAAAAACTCAAAACACCCATATCCCAAATCACTCAGCTCCTTCCCCTCAATGAGCCACATGCATTCACACATTAAATGAAATCTCAGCTTGTCATTTCTCAGTGCAGAACAGCAGGTTTTGGCAATACCTGACCACCAGCCCTACACATACAGGGCAGAGACAGAAAACACAAAGCCTGCCTGCTCCACAGCATAGCAAACAATCTAGCATGTTCTCAAAGGTAAGATGTTCAAATAATTTTAATGTCACGGAATAGCAACTGAGGGCATACTGAAAGTGGTGCATTTTCCCTGACCATGGACATGTGATGGTATTTATAGGTACAGCTAAGGTTACAAAATTATCATTCTTAATGCTTTATCATCATCATCATCATAACACGAATATATGAGCATACTTTTGAAACTTCTGAAAAAAAACCAAAGGAAATTTCTCAGAACCTTTTTATGCACTATACTAGGAAGGATTTAAAAAAACATGTTAATTTTACCTTCTGCAACCCAACACAGGCAGATGGCAATGGATCAGGGCTAGGAAGGAAGAGAGCCCCACTGGCAGGTAACCTGGCACAGGGTGTCTAACCTGCCCTCCTGGTCAGAAATTATCCCCCTCCACCTTTCCTCAATTAAGCTGCTTCTGCTTTCCAAGGGAAATGGAGCGTTTCTCTGCAACTGCACTTGACAGACTAACACAGACAGTTTACCAAATCAGCAAAAGAGAATCTTAGAGAAAAGATAATTTGCCACAGCTCCAAGTTTTTCATCTGATAATATTGAATTAGTTACAGCATGTGTTTGGTAACCCACTGACTTCCACTGGAGTCACAGGAGCTCTCATCTTTAATAACTCAGTTAACATTGTAAATAACCGGGTTTCATCCAACACAGACTCTTTTTCTATTTAGGGTGCCACTGCATGAGGCTGCAAGTCCCCTGTCTATTAGCTCTTATAACTTGGATGCAAGGAATGAAATACTTTAGCTACCAGCAGTTCTCAGATTTCTTTCTACCCGTGACAACACTTTGTTTAAAGCAATTTAACTAACTCTCCCGAGCAGATAAAATAATTTGAATTATTTGCCTCACTAATCTTTTCCTCACTTACCAAGCTGCTAGTGTCTATGTGGATGTTGTGCATCTGATCTTTCATCTAGGAAGAAGAATATAAATATATAAAAATGTATATACACACAATGAACATTTCACAGGAAGCTCTGACAGCTGTGCAGGGAGTTCCTGGCACTGTGTGCCTCATGCAGCATTTGCTACATAACACATAATATTTTCCTTTCTTATACCATGTATTTTTCTTTCCTTATACCATGTGTATTTTTCTTTTGCTCAGCATTGCAGTTGATTACTAATACTTGTGTATGTGATAGATATAAGACCTACTTGTCTCTGAAGAATCATAATGTTTAAATGGATCCAACACAGGCAGTATCTCTACTTTCTTTCATCTTTATAGCTGTACATCTGAACTTTACTAATTCCTGATAGAAATCACAATGTACTTCTTAGTTACAGTACAATTCTGTGAGATATATAAATATACAAAAAACATTAAACCTAGATAGATTTCAGAATTAAAAAAAATCCAACTAAGACATAACATCTGTTTTGCTGACAGAATCAGAATATTAGCCATAAAACTGAAGTTCCAACAGGAGGATCAATCTTGTTACATATTTTTGACATAAAATATTCCTTGGCACTGCTTCTTGGGAAATAATAAATTCACTGAGGTGTTACATCCATCAGGCCACCTAAGACAGCTTTAATGTATACCTCCTTAAATGAAAATCATTGCTTTTACAGGCCCATAATACCATTTTCCTGTCAGCTTTTAAAGTCATTCTTAAAGCTCTACAGAAGAAGCAGGTGTCACAGGAAGACCTCTCATTGAATATTCATTGTGCTGCCAGCAGTATTTTGAAACTATCATCCTTTCTAAGAGAAGACAGGCAGAGATTGCAGAATACTGGCCTCCTTGGAGGACTTAGTTCAAGCAATAATGATCTGAATAGCAGGAGGTTTAATCTGATACTGACTTGCAAAACTACTTTCCTTCACAGGAAAAAATGGCTGGTTTCCCTGCCTTTTTATTTTAGCAGGAGACTAAAAATATATGTATCACAAATTTACATATTTAGTGTTAAACTATGAATTCATATACAAAATACAGGGAAAAGTATGCCTGAAATCCATTATTGCTTATTAATTCATACATATTTTTGACACATATTTCTAAGTACTATTCTTTATTGCTGACCTTTTAGGAATAGGATAGCCTAACTTCATAACCCCAAGAAAAATAAACAATAAAATATTTTGTGAACATAGATAATGATGATTAATGGATTATTCTTATGATACTGGTATTTTTTACCTATTTGGCTCATTTGAACACCTTGACCACAGCAGCAGATGGGCATAACCCATCAGCAAATATTGATGTGTTTTATTTATTTCATTTATTTATTTATTTATTTATTTATTTATTATATGGGTTTTATTGTTTTATTATGGCTCAGTAAGTGCTTGGATATCCTGAATATCCAGCTCTTTGAGAGCAGGAAGATATTGCCAGCATTGCTCTTTTAAGAACACTCCACATAAAATTAGTTATTTATTAATTTCCTTCTTCTCTAGCACACTGAACATAACCCCCAACCCTCCTGGAATTCACTTAATCTGGAAATGTACTATCCCCATGGATGTTCATGGACTGCTATGGCTGACCTCAAGGCAGCCAGTGTTCCAGATGCAGCAACATTCCCAAACAACAACCTAACTTGGAGGATCTACAAATCAAACCTAACCTGAAGATGGGCCAAGGGCTTTCTTGTAACAGGAGCAAAACCATCCAGTACACCTTGGAAATGAGGGAAAGGAAAACTTTCCCAGACACCAAGACAAGACAGTGTGGGACCGCCTGCTCCAGAAAGATAGTGAAATTTGGTGAATCACAAAGAACACTCAGAGACCTACTACATGAGAAACTGGAATGTGTTGTTTAATTTTTTGTTTAATTTGTTTCAATCAGCAGATCCAAGTTCTGGGACTTCTGGGTCTTTTTAGTGTGATTGTCCAGTTTTCCTAGACATGTTCACCAAGAACACAGCATGCAAAGCATTTCTGGCTTAAAGATTCTTACTAGTCACATAGCCCTGTTCAAACAGACCAAGGGCTGCAGGTTTTCATCTAATAATTCAGTCACACTTCCGGATATAAAAGAGAAAATTGAAAATATAAAGACTCATTTCACTCTTAAGTAACAGTACCAATAACAAACTATAGAAATAAAAAAGTAAGTCAAAAATTTGATGCAAAAATTATATTTTAAGTAAGCATCTGTGCGTTCTTTTAGTATGGGAATATGTTCAGAAATATGTTCAAATTGTTGAAAAAATTCTTCAGTGCTTTGGAAATGCTTTCAGAAAAGCAGAAGATGAAGAAGGGCAGAAGATAAGGATGATAACAAAAAGCTATCTATTGTACTCAATGTACCCATGGAAGGGAGGACTTCAAGAGGAGTACTATAAAGGGAGGACAATTGATGGACAAAGAACCAGAGCTGTAAGTCAGATTTTCACAAATGTAGCCAAATTTCTCTCAGCAATCGATCCTCTCAGACAATCCTCTGTTGTTTGAGGAGCATGAGGGCTCTCAGCTGATCACAGGCAATGAAATAATCCCTGGAATAGAAATTTCTAGCGATCACCCATAGCACATAAGTAGAGACCCAACCCAGTGCAAAAATCTGGATCGTCAGCCATTGTGAAAAAAACAAATATTTATGAATCCTTAAAAAATAATACAATCAGGCTGACACATTTGAAGGAAACTAGTATTAATCAATTTTCACCAGGCTATTTATGGACACTTGTGCTATATATAATACTAATTTTAATTTTATACCAACATCATCCTATTCAGGGATGGTAGATATTTCTCTAAAGAAAAAGGTAGTTGTTAAGTAAAACTAAACTTGACAGCAGTCTAAAGTGCTGGAATACAGGGAATCAAAACAAATTTTCAAGGTGAATACTGAATATTGTCCATTCCATATGCTTCTACTTCAAGGTCACATGAGGAAAATGCTAAGTCCATTTGCATCTCCTACCTAAGAGCTAGGCTATCTGCCAGATATCCTACAGAAAGAAAACCTTTCCTGTGAAGCTGTGCAGAGGAGTTATGTATGCACAGCATGTGAAAGACATAAAAGCAGTGTGCTCCTATCCCCTCTGCTAGATGTATCATTAGTACAAAAATTTATTGTATTGCCAGTCTGCTCTCTTAGTGTGAGATGAGAACCACAAAGAGTTGTCTCCTAATTTATTGTGTAGGAGAAGGTAGTGAAAATTGAGGAAGGAGAAGGTGCCCAGTCCTATCCCCACCCATCACACGAACAAATACTCTCCACCTTTCTGCAGAGCAAACCAGGGGAAAGCTTAAAGGCTTAAAGAATAACAGGTAGTCATACCTTAGGTGTAAGAAAGTAAATTTCTGTTAAAAAAGAGGAAACAAAAAAAATTTCTAACATTTCTGTTTCTGCTAAAGTTTCATAAGGGAACGTGGTAGTCCTAGTTGACTTTTCCTAGTATTGACTAGGAGCAATACCACAGTACAGAGATTGAGTGTAGCTGGAGAGCAAAGTAAAACAGAGCCGAGTGATACTTGAAGCTCAATTTTCACTAGGTTTTCACTAGTCAAATGAAACACAAGTACTCTGACCAAACCCTAAAATACTTGAATTTTTGGAATCAAACTTTAATTTAAAAACTTTTCCTGATTTGTGAGGTAATTTTAATGAATAATTTAAATTTCAATTTCCTTTCAACATACTTACGAAAACTACATGCAAGGTATAAAGGACAATTTTCTGAACAGAAATTTTTTATTGCATTTTATTCATCACCTTACTGCGCAGGATAACTTGGAGACATAAAGTCAAAACTTGCTGCCTCTCTCATTCAGCTGAACTTAGACCTCAGCCCAAGAAGCTCCTGAAGGAGCAGCCAGTATAGGGTTTCCCTACACAAGTCCTCACCTCTTGCTGATCACTGTGACTCCCCTGGAGATTTAACTCAGAGGTTGTCTCCTTGATAGAGGAACTTTTTTCATTGGCTTATGTCCACCTGGAAGTTTCTTCTTTCAAATATTGAATGTGATTATGTTGGTGCTCAGAGAAAGCAAGAACATTTTACCTGGTAACACTCCAGTTCTGAGACTCTCAATTGATTGAAGAGTGTTAATCTGGGCTAATGTTTATTAATACCAGCCTGCATGACTCTGCAGTTCAGTCCCCTCAATATTATAACATGGAATTCATAGCTTTTTGGTTTGATAAAGTACTCCTCTGTGAAAAAGTAAGTGACAAATAGGGGGCAATAGATACTTGCATTTTTTCCTGCATCAGGGTTGAGCACAAAATCTGAGAGGAGGCAACAGGGATGACAGAGAACTTGAAGGTAGAAAATTCCAATATGCTGGACATTGGTGCACGCTTGAGTGACTCTGGGAAGTAAATTAAAAGGGCTCCTGCATTGGGAAAATGTCCTTTAATTTTAGATCTTTTGAACAATTGCATTAACCTGCAGAAAAACATCAGATGTGAGCTTCCCCTTTCATTCTGTCTGTTTCTTCTGTTTTCTGCTCAGATCCTAGATCTTTCTTTGCTTCAGTATAACTAAAATTAAAAGCGTCTTAATAAAGATTTCTAAATATATCACATAGGGGATTTTTAAAGGTTCATCTACTTCTTCAGCTGGTAACTTGTTTTAGCAGTTACATAACCATTATATATGGAAACAGTTCCCAGATTTGTGGGAACTGAGGATGGAAAAAAGTTTATCTAAATGTGACCTCAAGCTACATTTAAGATTTACAGATCCTGAGATCAATCAATTTAATCTTTTGTTTCCTGTGTGACATTCTCAAGAGAAAGTGCTATGCTTTATATTAGAAATAACATCCCCAAGTTTGTAGCAAATATTTTGGTGTTCTGTAATACATCCCTAATGACCTCACATGAACTGAAATCTACCAGGAAAGGTTAGTATAAGAAAATGAATTTTTCTTTTCCTAGAATTTTTGGAGACTTCCAGAAAGTCTCCAGATATTATATCAGTGATGGTATCATATAAAACAAAAATTCTGATCATATTTATGTTGACTCATTTTAAACAAATGTTAAAGATACTTAAGGGAAATAATTAAAAATATTTAAATTCTCATCCTAGTATGATTTGCTGCTTTCAATCTCATTATTTTTATTCCAATAGTTATTTTTTGGCTGTTTTCTTTGCTGCACATGGCAAAAAAGTATCGTTAGTCAAGCCATAGCATACCAAGGAAATACAGGAGGAAGAACATAATGTAGCATCAACATTTTTATTCATAGAACCATAGAATAGCTTGGGTTAGAAGTCCCCTTAAAGATCATCAATTTGTGGTGCCCCAGAAATAGTTTGGAACGTCTAAAGCAAACTGACTTCCTTCCAATTAACTATGCTCCTTTATTATTTGCTGACCTCAAACATTAATTATATTAGCTAAGCAAATAATTACCTTCTTCTCAGCACATACTTTATAGGTTTGGGTTTTTTCTTCTGACCAATACATTTTGCTAGTTTTTATCCAAAAAAGACTTAGAAGGACATAGGAATAAATTTTTTTCCTCAGTATTATCTATTTCTGATTATACTTGCCTCACACAAACTCCTTATACTGCAGCAGATTTTTTAGACTCTTCCTTTTTTTTTTCCTTAACAGAGAACTCAGAAATCACACACATACACCCCTTCAGTCTACAGCTATTTTGACACACAAGTGATAGACAGCCATTTCCTAGGCAGAATAAATTTCAGTAAGTGTAAATATATTCAGAAGTTTACTTTTATTAAGGAATGCCCTGTGTCCCTTACCTGCTCTCCAAAGCTGGATCCACACTGTTTCATTACCATTCTTGAGAATTCTTTTCAGACTTTCACATCTTTTATCACTTTGGTGCTTGTCCAAACTCTAAACTGGACTGAGCCTAAATTATTCTCCAAGTTTTACAGATAAAGGCAAAATAACCAATTCAAAGGTAAGCACAGAGGACATTGAGGAGAGTATGTGTTTATACAGACAGATTCCCTCCTTCACCCTTATTCCCCAAACCACATTTTTATCCCTCAGTCTGCAGCGTGCAAGTGTGATGATAATCTTTGTCAACATAGTCACTGCAGGTATCCTATGTGAAAATTTAATACCATAAGGCATGCTAGGAACAGCTATCCATAGGCCTAGGATTTAAAAAAACTATTCTTCACTTTTTCTAAATGAAGTCCCCTTCCTTTGAAAAGTCTAGTGGACAACTGAATTTAATCTACATGGGCTAAACCCTTCCAAGTCAAATATTTGGGAGCCCACAATCCATTTTTCCAAAAATACCATCTCTTACTTCTCTGATTTGTCCCCTTGTTTCCACATGAAAGAAGCTGGATAACTAGCCAAGGAAATTGGAAAACTTAGCAGTACACAGTGCTGATCTGTAACCACATACTTGCTCTTCCCTACATGATAATATTCAGAATGATGAAAACCTGGGTAGGATTCACTTCAATGAGTTTCAGATTTTGAACTCTACAGATATCTCCAGTAAGCCAGTTGTTTATGTTCACTTTAGAACAAGGGAAAATGTAGATCTGGGCAAAATTTATCTAACTTTGAAAAAATGTCTGAAGCAGGTCAGATGAATTATTCTGTGTTTCTCTTCACTGACTATAAAAACAGCTTATGATAACCTGCAATATAAAATCTTTCATTATAGATATACAGTATCAGTGGAGACTGATACTGAAAAAAAACAAAACAAAACAAAACAAACCAACAAAACAAAACAAACCAACAAAACAAAACAAAACAAAACAAAAACCACAGTTCTGATCACTCTTAAAAAGATACATGGAAATGTCTGGAATAATGATCCACTATTACACAATAAAGAAGGAAGCAATAATATTGCATCAAAGTCACCTGAAAATACGAAAATGGTACTACAATCAAACAGTTTGACCTCAGCTAGCTTATTACTAGCAAATAATAGCATTGAGGTTAAGTTTTAGTTGTAATTACTACAAATTATGGAAAGTAAGAACAATTGTAGATTTCCTTCCAGCTAACTGTCCAACTTAAATGCCCAACCACAATAAAGCAAAATGTTCTACAAGAAAAAAAAAGTCTTTACTTTAGTAGTCTTTAAGTTTACACTGAAACTTTTATTCCATACATTGACTACAAATCTTATTAGTTCCTTAAAAACTGTATAATTTATGTTCATTTCTACCTGAAATGCAATAATGTGAAAAACCCCCAAACTGTTAAAACAGTAACCGAAAAATAAGAATAAAAATAAGAAAAATAAGAATCTTCTAAACTCTAATTTTTAAGCACAACCTTCTAATCTCAGTTTCAATTCTCTGACAAATTTTATACAGTGATGCTTTAACCAAAATTTTCATTGAAATATAATAAAAATGCTAAATAAACAATAAAGAATAATGTAAACAGCAAAGGGAATCCTATGAAAAGTGAATAATATGCTAAACAGATAGAAAATATATTGAGGAAAATGTGGTGCAAATATGTGAAAGTTAAAAGGAAAAGTGCTTTCCACTCCCTCCCACATTTGTTTATATCCTCATTTTAACCATTTATCTATTTTCAGATAATTTCAATGAAGATACGGGGATCCAATTACAGTCAGGGAGAAGTCAATAAAGAACAGATCTGAAAATTTCTTCCTGGCTTATAGTATATTATGCTCCAGGTGAAATCTCTTTAGTATGAAATGACTTATTGCATATAGGAAATAGACTTTTACAGCAAAGGAATCAAGACAGAGTAAACAAAGACTGCAAATTAATCCGTTCCCACAGTATTGCTGAAATTTATTTTCTATGGTGAACAGCATGGTCCGAGCTAAGTATGTGTACAGACTGACAAAAGACTGTTTGTGGGATGTCTCAACATAGCTACTCATTGTAGCTGGCACTGCAAGCCAGCTATATTTTATTAAATAACTTGCAGCTTCTTAGGACAAAGAACTATTCAGTCAACTTTTCCTTTTTTGTTTTATTTAATTTCCCACGTAAACAAATCAAGTTTCTTCTTTGTATATATTTGCTTCATCGGAGACACAGAATTAGTGAAAGTACCTCCTCATAAATACTGCTACATGCATGCATTGTATAACTTTTTCCCATTCTTCACAAATACATTATTTTACTCTGGACTTATCTGATTTACTACAGTTTCTTTGCTTATACTCCACAGTCCTTACTCATGATGCATGAATCAGAACACATCCAAAAATATCTATCCAGTGCAGACAAATTCTGCATTTATTGAGCTTATTAAAAAAACATAAACAGAACAAACAAAACCAAAACAAAAACAAAAAACAAACAATCAAACAAAACCAAAACAAAACATTAAAAAAAATTTTAAAAAACAGACTCAAACAAAGGCTTATGGAATTTTCTGAATAGAATTATGCAGGAAGATTTAACCAGCTCAAATAAACCAAGTTAAACATTAAGAAAACAAGGGAGCTGCAAACATTACTGTAATACTATCAATTTTTCTGTAGGGGTATTATGTCCAGATACTAAAATCAGTTATTCAATGATTTAACTCTTAAAAGTATTATTTATGCACATATTTCCATTGACTTGAATAAGCCTACTCATGTGAGCTAAACATAATATAGAGGTTCTGCTTTATATTCAATATACTTGATTTCATGCTCTAATAACATTGCTGATTTATTTCTTCCATTAAGTAATCCTCTTGACTCTCTATAATAATTAAATTGTAAGTTGTTTTCCAGAAGAGATGAAAGTGAAGCTATGCTGCAGAAAGGAGTAGAAAAAACCCTCGTCATTATACACGTATATCAAGACTTTATTAATTTACCACAGACACTTTCTTTTAAGGTGAAGAATTAAGATATTCAGCAGCTGCACTTGAAGAGATAAACAAATTTATCACACATCAAGTCACTCTGCTAGCTTTATTTATAAGACATTAATAAATCTGTTTCCTTTCATCCTCAGTCACATGCTTATCATCTGATGATGCTTCTTTGTGGTGCTCTACTGAGATATTTAAAAAAGATTTTCCCGAGCAGTTTTACAGTCCGCTGACTAAACATACACATCTTCAAACTTATATACCCTGAAAACTTAGTAATTCATTTAATGACACATTGCAAAACAACACTTAAGATGTGAGAATAAAAAGTAGTTACATGGCCATTCAACAACAATCACTTTCTGTTCAAAAATGGTGCAACTCTGAATCCTAATTCTAGCTTAAAAGAATAGCATACATCTAAATTTCTTCCCAGCAAGTGATTTGCCAGCAATTAAGTATCCTTCTTCCTTTTCTCTCCTCCAGTTTCTGAATTACATATATTTAGGAAGTTTCACACATTCTAGTTTCTTAATCTGAGCAAATTTTCTGACACCTTCAGAATGCACTGATTCCTTGAACACTTTTAAGTCTGTAACCAAGTTCATGATCTTGAACTGATTTTCCTTTTCCTATATGAAGTTAAATCCCTGACCACTGAAGAGCTCACCTCTTGAACAGCCTTCCACCTAGGTTTACAACACCCATTCTTTTTATTTTCTAGTTATAGTGGCCTATGAAACATCCTATCCGAAGTTATTTTCATAGACAAAAAGTTATCCTATGATTTCCTAAATGAAACCTGAAGGGAAACATAGGAAGACCTTGAAAAGGACATTATTGTTAAACTTCAATTGTGGTGGAAGGCTCAGAAAAAGAATCAATACACAACAAGTAAGGACATTTTTGAAATTATGTTTTCCCTTTTACTACAAACAAAAAGAAATGCCTGGTAGTTTTCACTCTTAACCCTAATATCAAATGCCATCCAGTATCTCCACCTCTTCTTTCTTTCATAGCGTAACACTGTTCACCCCTAGAAAGTAACAAAACCAGCAAGTAAATAATTAAATGAAATCAGAGGTGTCTTTAGACCTCTTTTACAACAATCATTCTGGAGATGGCAGGCTGTATTTCTCTGATCCTTTTGCCTTCTAGACTAGTGTAAACACAGAATGTGAATTAGTATGCATATGTCTATGCATAATTCAAGTAGTGCAAAATTACCATTTGGATATTTATGCAAACCTAGTGATTATCAGAATATAACATTTCCTTGTGCCCCCCTATGCACCATGTGTTGCTGTTTCCTAGAAAGGTGTCATATGTCCTAGATTGGAAAGGTTTATTCCCCAAATCAGGAGGATGGTACTGAGCAATCTTAGACCAAGAACCTCCTTTAAGAAAGCTGAAGGTAGGAAGGGGATCTGTGGGTTAAGTCCCCACAGCACATGCAGAGACCAGGAGCTGCCTCAGAAGTACAGACAGCAACATGTAGAGAAGTCCCAATGACCAGGAAAATTGTATGTATTTTTAGAGAAATTATGGAATTCATATACAGTTGTAACAGCTGTGGAACATTGCTGGATTAAGAGTAGGCATATTAAAATATTGACTGTACCTAAGGGGTAGTAGGACAATTTTGTTATTAATCTATTTATTTTAAACCTATTGCACTCGCCAAATACCAGAAGTTACATTATTCCTGTGTTATTCATAAAAAATCTAGCAATCTCTTTCAAAGTCCTCTAGAGTTCTAAGTTAAAGGAAGAGGTAGCAGCTTTACACCCCATTAGGCTCACAGTGGGAGGAGAATGAGACACTAAAGAATCATGCTCTTTTCCACCTCTCCTTCTCATCTTCTTTGCTCTTTTATTATTCTTATCAGTTGTCCTTTACTTTTGAAAGCAGAATTCAGTTCTCCTAGAGCTGGACCAGTCAGTCATTCACTTCAAATATAATATTCAGTGGAGGAGAAGAAGCATTTTGTCTTATCATGGTGGTAATGAACCCACTTTTTCTCCATTAATTATGGCAAAATTATGTGGAAATACACAATCATGTCAAAATCCCAATGGTCTCTGGAGGCTAAAGGAAAAAAAAAAACCCACTACTTTCCCACAATACTTTACTTAACAGTGATCTACACAGCAGGCATGAACTTCCATCTACCTTCTTGCCTTACATCCCTGCCCAAAATTGTGAAGGATCCCACTTAATTTCTGGTTTTCAGCACCTCTCATTCCTAACCCAGTATCACTGAATGTTAATCTGCAGTCAAGGACAAATTCTGCCTGACTGCAGAGTTTTCTTGCTTTTTTATTACTTTTTTTTATTATTATTATTTATACTCTCTTCTCTCTCTTTTTAATCTCGCTCTTTGGAATAAGAGATGCAGTACTACTTGCAAGAAGCCTTTAAACTTTGAATTGCCCTGACACGAGCGTATTCTGGACAATTAAAAAATCCCATCAAATTTGATGGTATCAGAAGCAATTTATATATTAAACAATATAAAGTGAAAAATGAAATTTCTCATCCTGCTCAGTTTAGCAAGAGTTCAGTGGACCTTGAGGCCAGGAAGATGTAAGGAGCTATCAGTCACTGAGGACAAAGGCAAAAAATCCTGACAGTGAAAATTGAAATCCATGGAGGATAACACCCCATACCATCAATATCACATATAGTTATGGTCCCCAAACTGGCCAAGTTTAAAATGGGGAAAAAAGAGATGGGGAAGAGCAAAAAAAAAATGGAGAGACAAATCTCCCCTCTTTCAAACTGAAAGAGGGGAAATTTAGATTAGATATTAGGAAAAAAATATTTCCTGTAAGGCACTGGAACATGTTTCTCCAAGAAGTTGTGGATGCCTGTCTTTATGATGACAGTGTATTTATTCTCTGACCCTCTGCTTTGTGCCCCAAAATGGTTGCTGTATCTTTGAGGTGGGTCCAGGGAAGGGATGAACCTTGGGCTCATTGGTGAGATTTTTCCAAAGCCTCACTCCCCAGGTGTCCAGGGTGTGGTGCAGTTGGGTTTTGCCTGGCTAGCTTGGTTTTGTTTGCCCAGGTGAGAAGTTTTTCCTTTCCCTGGCCTTGGAGAAGCTGCAGCAGCAATGATTTGGCAATTTTTCAAGGTGAACTGGACAGCTTGTTTAGTCTGAGACCACAGAGGGAACTGGGGACCTGAGGGAGCGGGGTCGGTCAGGAGAGAGGGGCTGCTCCATCTCGGCCCCAAACTTTGGGAAAGCTGAGCCAGGACAGAGAGCACCCCAAGCCCACCTGCTTCATCTGCTGATGGGGAGGAGGCCAGTGCCAGGGGTTTTCATCTGTTTTCCCAAACTGCTGTGTGAAGCTTCTGTTTGTTTTTCCTCCTGAGACCAATGCCAGCGCCATCATCTACCATGTGGCGTGAGCTGGTATTTTTTCCCTGGAATTTTAGGGTTTTGTTCCGGTGTGTGTGTGGGATAAGGTCTGACAGTTTAATATCTAGCATTCATTTGTCTTTTTTCCCTGTGCCTTGTGGGCATTCTCTCAATAAACTGTTGCTGTTCTCTTTTTTTAAACTTTCATCCATTAGTATTCATTTCCAATTGATGGAAAGGGATTGTTGGAACTCCTTTAGGGGAGACAACTCATTCCAGCTTGTCTTGTCCTAAATTTGTCTTTTAACTGAGACGATACCCCATCCCTGGAAGTGTTCAAGACCAGTTTGGATTGAGCTCTGAGCAACCTGGTGTAGTGGAAGGTGTCCCTGTTGAGAGGAAATACGTGTGCTAATGTCTTTATAAACAATTTGATGGTTCAAGGTAGGGGTGTTACATCTTTGAAATGAGTCTTAACATCTCTAATGACTTTGGGCAGCAGGTTTGTTGCAGAGCCCTGGCAGCTTGGCTCCTGAAACAGACAAGTGAGTCTGCACAAGCCTGAGTTGCTGAACTTTGGGGTAAAACAACAGGTTCAAGGGAGGAATATGTGATAGTAGATTCGGGCAGGCTGTACCTTCCTAGTACCTTAGTCCATGGGGAAGGAGGAGGGCAACATGGGGCCAGGAGTTTAGGATAAAAAGAGGCTGTGCCCTCTGAAACCTTGACAGAAAAAACCCATGGGCCTATGTGGACCATGAGAAAATCCCAAGTCCCTATGTCTCAGTGGACTCTCTTCCTTTATTCAAATAAAGTTGAAGGATTCCTCTATCTCCTTTATGGACACTGGCTTTTCATAGCGTGATTTTCCATACACTATCCATAGCAGGGGGTTGGAACTGGATAATCTTTAAGGTCCCTTCCAAACCAAACTATTCCATGATTCTAGGATTCTATAAATAATAGCCTCTCCATTTAGAAATGTGTAGACAAAATATGTCCCATCAGCTTTAGAGGGGGATAAAAAGCAATTATGGAAAGAAATCAACAGATGCCTACAGCATAATGACAAATATGCACGAAGTTAAACAACGAACATTTATTCCTTGTTTTTCATAGAACAGAAAAAGAAAATCATGATACTACCATAGTCACAGTAAGCAATTCAAAGTCATAGGAAGGAATTACATTCTCCACACAAAATGTGATTAAATAGTGAAATTCACAAGAGACCAAAAGTATAAATGAATTCATAAGAAGATGAGATAAGTTCATGCAAGAGATATCAATTCCCAGCCACTAAATACAGTGGTTTGATGTAGCTGCTGGCTAATAAAGCCATTAATCTGCTTATGGCTGGAAGCTGAAGGGGGAAGGGCTTCTCTGCTTTACTATATGCTTTGCCTAGAATCTGCTACTGGCTATTGCTGGGGACAAGCCATTTGGCTGCATGGATAATGATATCCCTCACTATGGAAATTCAAAGCTTAAAAGGAAAACTATAGTTGCAGAAATACTTCATTTTCAAAATCACTGTGGAATAATTTCACAACAAATTACTTGTAAATATAAATAGCTACTATTGCTCATCTAAACAACAGCATTTGGATGGTCAATACTGATATTTCAATATACTAAATGCAGAACAAACATATGTTTTACTTCACTATAACAGCCATACTAATAAAACAACAAATTTTAACCCTTTGGTAAACTACTTTCTAATATATTGGTTTACAAATCAAATTTCAAAACTGAAAATCATCTGACATTGAATGGTAATATCTAACACTAATTTTTATCCCAAATAATTTAAAAAAGATTATTCAGACGAAGAGATGTGGGAAAAGATGGGATGGAGCTGAGCTGCAGGCTGTGGGAGGCACATGCAGAAGCACATGGCAGCACAGAGAGGCTTGTGTCCACCTGAATTTGAGAGGAGAAGG
>VXBI01011921.1:260147-365901 GCA_013397375.1 Toxostoma redivivum
CAATGCAAAGTGTTGAGCCTGAATATAAGCTTTTGCTCAAAGCAAATATTACTTTGCCTAAGGGCAACTACTGAAGATGTACATCAGAATCAACGTCAGATTCATGTGATGTTCATCACAGAATCTAATCTTTCCATCATGGCGGAGGACCATTATAAACAGAATAAAGTCTAAACATGCAGCTTTGGGAGAGCATAGAGGACTCCAAGAAGCTAAAACACAGCTGACTTCACCTGCCGAGATTCATGGGTGTAAAAGATGGGACTGAGGTCAAGGCTTCAATTCTCATCATCAAGATCTCAGTCACCTCCATTCATTTTTTGCTCGTAATCTGGCTGTGACCTGCTGAAGACCCCAAGTTGCTGTGAGGTCCTAATAATTTTATCTGCCACACCAAGCAGTGCTCATGTACTGATAAAAGCAATGTTACCTCTCTATGCCTTGATGTTCTTTGCTGGCTGAAGGTATGAAACATTGAGATTGCACAATTCCATCTTATTCCATAGACCTGCCTGAAAAAAGGTTTTTGCTTGCTGCTGATAGCTCAAAGAAATCTATCCCTAAATAGGTAGAGGGTCATTCAAACTGGTAGAAAAACACATCAAACTTATCACAGTTCCTGGAAAATGAATGGTTTTCCTCTATTCACCTGTAGTCCTGCTGATATCTATCTTTACACACATACATACAAACAATCAAGTGGTCATACCAGTCAATCAGCATCTGGCATTAAAGTGTCCATGTGCTCAAGCCATACAGGAAGAACATAATGAATAATAAGGGTTTATAAGTATTGCCAGGAATAATCCCCTGTTTGCATCTTGTCCATACTCTGTCGTTGCTTTCTTTTCTGGTTCTTTGCTTTCCTTCCTTCACAAATAATTTTCACAGTGAAATCCTTTGTTAGTCGAATTTCATCAAACCATGCCATGTCAAATCAGGGACACAGAAGTTAACCACAAGATACAGTAGTTCTGCATTGTATTTATCATCTTCTTTCATAATTTACATTCAAGACACTAAGCAAAAGTCTGGGAATAGGGAAATATTTGGCAAAGCAAGGTCTTCTGCTTTTAAAGAAGCCAGAGTTTCACTATATTTGGCAAGAAATCATTATTAGAACCATAAAATAGACTCTGATAAAGATAAGTACTCATGTGTTACATGGTAAGAATGTAAAGAATAGAAAGCAAATCTTAGTGGCGATAGATAGTATTGTACATCTGATTGTCCTGAACCTTTCTCAGTTGCCTTCAAGTAATTCCAAATTCATCAACCAAGACCATTTATTAAATAAAGCTTTGAATTCATGTAAAGGAAGATTATGGGGATTTGCTTAATGTGTAAACTATTCACCATCCAGTACATTGCAATATAGCTCTATTAAAGTCAATTTTCTCTGTTTAAGAATAACAACTGAATAAAGCCTGAGCAACATGTAAGTAAGAAAATGTGTCATGTTGTTATACTGCCTCCTAATCTTGAATGTCTTCTGATGTGTCTTCCTCTTTTAACCTTTTACTGAAACTAACTTTGTTACCTAGCTTAAGCCATCTTGTCCACAGAAGAAAATAATATAGTTATAAAGCCTTTCTTCAGCAAGAGAGTCACACCAGCAGGACATGTTAAAGTTTTTAAACTGATAAAAAAAATCACAGAGATTTTTAAAAGAATAACTTAATTACAAATCCATAAATATATATGTCTCTCTATGTATATTTGAGATATCTGAAAGTGATTCTTTTGACTCAGTACTGAAATACAGCACAGAACAATTTGAGAAAGGAGGAACAAAAATATTTTGCCTAAAAACATGTTGTGTAACACAAGCAGAAAGAGCAGAATAGTGCCTTTCTGAAATATAATGATTTGAGGGGAAAATAGTAGTGCTTCTAACACCAAATGAAAAATAACCCAACTTACAATCAAAGGACATCAGAGTGTGCAGCCTGTAGAATAAAAAAAATAAGAGTGTTGAAAATAAGGACAGGGTATTACAGAAAGGTTTAAAATCAAGGTGCTAATTCTACATAATTATTTTCCCTTTTTTTTTTTAAAGGCTTTCTTGAGAACTACAATATACAGAAGAAACAGGACTTTTTCACTGTAATCTGAATTACAAAATCTAATATTTTGGTGGTCTTGGGCTCACAAAGGCACATGATCCCATAGTAAAATATTAACAAGGCATCTAATGAGCAAGATTCCAGCTGCTATTCCCTTTTGGCATAACTTTGCTGGCTACCCTTGAATCAATCACTTGGCCAAGGTACCGTATAATTCACAGATATCTGTTTCCATTTAACCAGGCACATTTGGAGATGTCAGCAACAATTACAAAACTTTCAGTGAACTAAAACTTACCACAGGCTGCAGGGGAATTTCTGTTCTGGCATCTGGAGGACCTTTTCTCCCTTCTTCTTCCCTGTTGTCTGCAGGGCTGTTTCTCACATATTTTCACTCCTTTCTCTGGTGCTGTGCCAGGAGGTTTGTTTCCTTCCTTGCTGGAATCCTTCCTTCCTTCCTCCCTCCCTCCCTCCCTCCTTTCTGGAATTCTTCCTGGAATCCTTCCTTCCTTCTTAAATCTGTTATGCTAGAGGGGCTACCACCATCACTGATGGGCTCGGCCTTGGCTCCTGTTGGCATTGGCTTTCCTTAACACCCATGGCACATTTTAGTCACTTGGGATATGCATTTTTAACAAATTATCATTTAATTAACATGATCTGTAGTAATAATACATGAGATCTTAATCTCGGAACTGTGTTCTGAAATAAATATTTTTTTCCTTGAGGTTTATGATGGGAGCAATATTTTCATTTGCCTGAAGGTTGAGATGAAACATCTCATTCTTTAGGAGAAGTGAATTTTCTTTCTCTTTCCTGAATGCACAGGCTTTTGCATCACCAGTACCTTAGAAACAGAGGGACAAGACATTGCTCCACGAGAGGGGCAAACAAATTAGTGACTTTTGCCCATTTTAGAAGTTTCATGAAAGAAGGATTAATTACAACAGTTCTGAAGAGTTATGTTTCCCAGAAGATAAAAGGTATCTTGAAATTATGCATATTAAAGATTCTAAGTACTTTTAATCATGTCCAAAAAAATAGAATGAAAATAACAAAAGTGAGAAGATGTGCTCCTCACTTCATGAAAATTCAGAGCAGCTATAATGGAATAAAAATCATTAAACTCCTGCTAGATGAGTTTTATAGAGTATGATGATTTTTCTCTCATTTTCACTTGAAGATAATTACTGTATCAACTTTTCAGATGAAAAGGAAAATGGAAATTAGCAATGGAAAATTTTCAGATTAGTATAAAATATTTTTTTTGCATATGCCTCTTATTTCAAAGGAATTTCTCATATTTTTGAATAAGTAAATTGCAAATGTCTTATAGAAATTTGCTTCCTTCACAAGTAAGTAAATTATCTTAAGTTATTTTTTGAGCAAGCATTTACCAAGCTTTAATATTTAGTTAGGCTGACAAGTACATACTCACCAGTTTGACTGTTTACTCACAGATTTGCAGATGTGTGTGTAAGAGACACAAGATGCTCACAATCCCTCTGATTAAAAGTCAATATACAGCATTGAAATAGAAAAAGAAAACAGCAAGCAGAAACTAAAAGGACATCCTTAGCCCTTTGCTGCTCCAAGTGAACAAAAAAAAACTTTGCACACACTTTTCAGTCATTTTTCCCTCAGATTTTACTCTAGTCTAGATTCTATATGGTTATCTACTGTTCCAAATTAAAGCAGACCTACTAATCAAACAAAATACAGCAAAGTCATAGTCAAGTGTCACACATTTTGCAGATTAATCCCTATTCTAGGAGTCTTACATACATAATTGTATAGATGTCACCTTCTGAATTCAATGAGCTTTCTTACAGAGCATTGTTTTTCTAAACATACTTCGACTCAAAGTCAAATTGTCAAAATTCAAGCAAGATTATTCCCAACAAATCACATGGCCATTGAGAAAAACTCCTGAAATTATTTTGAGTGAAAATAATTGCAGGTATGAAAAATACAGGGGTAAACAAACAACAAAAAAACCACATGATATGCACATTTTTCATCTTTTGGAGGATTGGTGGGTTTCTAACCTCCAAGTAGAACATTTCTCTGGGGTTCTTTTTTCTTTTTAGAAAGGGACAACATAATATTAAGGAATAGATATAGTGATAGCTGTAGACCTAGAACACAAAAGAAATAAAGTGATTTAAGGTCAGAATGCATTTGGATGTCTAACTGAAAGAATTTATCTGCTTTCAACATCCTTGATGATATTTTATATGCTTTTATATATAAGTATTATTCTATGAGGAAAAAAAAAGTCCATGCAGATTTTCAAGTTGATCATGGTAGACTGAAAACATCAATGTTTTAAAAGCTATTCTCAGGAGCCATACACTTATGCACCTGATATTTGTATTTTGATCCCTTACATTTCTCCATTTTACTATGTGTTTTAGAAAAATCACCATTACTAATCTTCTAATAAAATCTTTTGGTATTCATTTTTAATGTTTCATGTTAATCTTAAAGTTCACCCAAGGCTATGAAGAGGCTGTGTTGAACACACCATAGCACAAATATTTCATCTGTTTAAAACTACTTTTTTGAGTGCCTTTCATTCATACTAAAAAAAAAAGAGTACTGGCAGTATTGCAGAGTACTTTTTGCAGATTCTTTAGCACTTTCGTGACATAAAAAATAAGTTTACTGGCTGATCCATCATCATTTCACATGATTGAGGAAATTGTTCTATTTTCATGGATAACATAGCTCAGTGTATTTGTCACCTCACTTGAAATCACTGCCTAAGGAAGCTGATGATCTCTTTGAAACCTCCATTTTCAAACAGTTAACTCTGGTAATGGAGTTCACTACTCAACTGAATTACTGCTGCTGTGTGTGGAAGTTCCCTTTCATTCACAACCCTGTTTCTTGCTGAGATTTTTGGTGGACAGAACTCCTGGCAGTGTTCTGTCACTGGTGGTGGCTTTTATGCATTAGTTCTCCAAGGCACTTACTTGAGAGCAACTCTGGACAAAATTAGAGATATTGAGAAACAAAGAAAGGAAAAGGTATTTTCCAACTATTTTTATATTTAGAAACCAAATCAGTGCCAGTTAAAGCATATTCACAGCACCAACTTATTTAAATAATGTTATTGGATAAATTTTGGCATCCTAAAATCTGCAGGTGCAATCAACAAAGCAGCAGCTGAAGCAAGTGAGTGAGGTATCATCTTAATATACTGAAAAAAACACTGCAACAAGACATTCTTGAGCAGAGAAAGAGATCACTCTTCCAATACTCATGAAAAGCCTCTGAAAAGTCATTTCTAGGGCCCCCAACATTAGAAGAATGTGGTCCTCTTCCAGAGGAGAGCCATGAAGATGATCAGAGAGCTGGAGCACCTGTCTATGATGCAAATCTGAGTTGGAGCTGTTCAGGCTGGAGAGGAGAAGGCTCTGGGAAAACCTTATAAGAGCCTTTCAGTACCTAAATTAGGATTATAAGAGAGCTGAAGAGGGACTTCTTGCAAGGACATATAGTGCAAGACAAGAGGTAATGGTTTTGAACTGAAAGAGCGTAGATATAGATATATATCTATACATGTATGACAGTGGGGAGGCACTGTCCAGCCCAAACCATTCTATAATTTTATGATTCTGCAGACAACAGAACTGTAGATGCAAATGTATCTAATATTTTCTTCATGAAGATCAAGATAAACTACATAAAATGGTATTGAAAAAACTTTTAGGAATTGGGTGTATTTTTGCAGAAGTTTAGCATAGGATAAGCCAAGCTTATTTTCTTCAGAAATTTAAAAGTAAATCAAGTTAGACCAAAATCCAAAAAAAAAATCAAGATATCTTTAATTAGTTGAAAACATTTGTTACAAGGATAAGTTAAAATCATAAAGTTAGGATGAGCAGGAGGACATAGAATACCTCAAAAGTCTTAAAAATGTTAATTAATGTTAAAATTTGACCAAAAAACCCACTCATTTTTATGGAAGTCTGTAAATCATAAATTTCAGATTTTCATAACAAAAAAAAATTAACATAGCTTAAAATGGCAAGCAACACAATCCATCAAAACGTGAAAAGGAAGTAAAATTTTCTTCATTTTACAAAGTCAGTTTGTTGGTACAAGAGCCCCTAAGTAGTAGGACATGAGGAAGCTGTAGGAAGGAGGACACCTACCCAAAATAGGAAAGTTTAATCCAACAGAGAACACTGTTGGTAGGTCCTGTTGGTTTCACCAAATCCTTTTTAAAGCAGACTAAAAGTATAGTGTGAGCACATTCACTGTGATAACTGCATTTCCACTGCTTTCATCTGCTGAAATCAGCCATGTCAGAATCATCAGAAAAATGTGTGGGATTGCTGGTTACCAGCCACCTGAATGGGAGCCAGCAGTGCCCAGGTGGCCAGGAAGGCCAATGGCATCCTGGCCAGGATCAGCAATAGTGTGGCCACCAGGAACAGGACAATGATTGTCCCCCTGTGCTGGGCACTGGTGAGGTTGCACCTCAAATCTTGTGTCCAGTTCTGGACTCCTCAGTTCAGGAAGGACATGGAGGTGCTGGAATGTTTCCAGAGAAGGGCAATGGAGCTGGGGAAGGGTCTGGAGCACAAATCTGATGAGGAGCAGCTGAGAGATTTGGGATTAATTAAGGCTGGAAAAAGGAGCCTCAGGACCTTTTCACTCTCTACAGCTGCCTGGAAGGAGGGTGTAGCCAGGTGGGGATTGGTCTTTGATCCCAGGTAACAAGTATGAAGATGTGAGAAAACAGCCAAAAGTTCTAGCACTGCCTTCTTTCTTTGCCAATTCAGCACTTTGATAAAGAACCAGACCTGATAGAGAACCTGCCTTTTGCAGAGTATCTCTAAATTTTCAGCCTTTGGAGCCGTTTCACAGTGCAGTTTCCAGCCAAGGTGCTGGTGAGGGAGAAGGGACAGTGAGGAGTGATTCCAGCCTGCTTAGCAGTCCTATTCCAAATTAGCTATGGACAGAGAAAGTACTACAAGGCTTCTCATCTGCCTTGTATTAGTCTTTCACAGGGAAAAATTATTGCTGCTGCTACTGCAACTTTATAATCCTTGCAATTGCTATTATTATTTCTATGGAAGAAAATGACAAAACATTAGTTATTCTAGATAGAAAGGGAATACATGCCTTGAAGGTCAAGGAAAGTCTAACTTTTATTACCACACAATAAAATTACTTTTCCTTTTACTAGTTCAACTATCATATTGAGAGAAGGAAAAAAAAAATCCATATCCAATTTGATTTACCTGTTCTAAATTAGGGGTTTTTTGTTGATTTTGTGGGGGTTTTTTTGTTTGTTTGGGGTTTTTTTAACAAATAATAGATATATTGGGGGAAATTTTTTGGAAATTTTTTTTAGTTTTTATTTTATTTTAGATATTTCATTTTGGAGAAAATATTTCAAATGAAAAATAAGGTGGTATTTTAGCATCAGCTGGGAGGTAGACTATACTTGTTTTTATCCGGTAACTTGGGGCTTCTGGTGTTCATCTAGATTTAGAAGCTCAGATCAGTTGTCTCCACTTTTGGACAAAATATGATCTCACATCTTTCTTGTTCTGGGGATTCCCCAAACCATAAGGCTACAGGGGATTTCAGCATAAGCCTTGTGTAAATTATAGAATCATAGAATTGTCTGGGTTGGAAGAAACTTTAAAGACTATCCTGTCCCAAACCCCAGCCTTTGGGGACTGGAGCCTTCCACTAGACCAGAAATCCATCTAAACTGGCCTTGAACACTTCCAGGAATGGGGCAGCCACATCTTCCCTAGACAACCTCACCCAGTAAAGAATCACCTTTACAGTAAATAATTTCTTCCTAGCATCTAGCCTAAACCTACTCTCTGTCAGTTTGAAGCCATTTCCCCTTGCCCTGTCACTCCAGACCCTTGTAAATAGTTTCTCTCCATCTTTCCTGTGGTACTGGAAGGCCACAATTCAGTCAGCCTTCTCTGTTCCAGGCTGAACAATCCCAATTCTCTCAGCCTTTCCTTACAGCAGAGATGCTCCATCCCTCTATTCATTATCTTGTTCAAACGAAGTGTTCAATATAATAATAAATGCAGCAGAGTCCTACCAGAGTGGGAACCTCCTGAGAACTTGTATAATGCTGCTCACTTTACCCAACAAAATGGCTTTTTTGGCACCACCATGGGGAAAAGAGAATAATACAAATCCATTATTCTTGACTAAATGCAATGGACACCCGTAGAAATTCTCGATGTGTCACTTTAATCCATTTTGAAGAGTAGGCCACTGGCCTTCCACAAGTGACTTCCTAATGCAGGGCAAAATTTAGTCATCAAAAGTACATGTTGTAAATTCAGCTTTATGTTCTCATGTTAACATTTTGAACCAAATGTGGATCCTTCATGCCCAAGGGTAAGCAGTAATCACAAATAACTTGGGGAAATGCTCTGGTCAATGGCAAGAAACACTTGTGGCTTATTCAGAACAAAACCTGTAAATTCTCAGTCAGTTGAAGCTTTTATTTTTCAGCAGAGAAACTACTTGTCAGGATAAAGGTATTTGTTCGTATCCACTTTTTTTAGTCTATCTTTGAACTGACAGAGTCCTCGGATATTTGAAGTTAGAGTTTAAAGGGCAGTAAGTATTCCCTTAGCATTTCTTTAAACTATTAGATATTACAATGATTATTCATCATTATAAAGCATATTTAGTACAATATCTGGCAGTACAATATCATTTTAGGAAATTATCGTTTCATGGGAAAAAAAAAAATCTAAATTCCTCATCCTGAGAGATAGAACCTGAAAAATTGAAGATACACTTAAAAATCCATGGTAATTTAAACTGAAAAACCCTCAAATTATATTTTGCTTAAGCTTTAGTTCTCAAAATGGACTTAATACGAGGGTCACTTGTTAACAGAAACATTTCTCTTTGTGTAGACAACATTCAGGTTCCTGGTCGAAGCATGGCAATACACCAAATCACTTTCTTGTTGCTGGAGGAGTGACACACTTCACTTTCAAGAGACAAGTAGCAATATGTTTCTTGATGTAAAAGAGTAATTTAACAAAGTTGATAGTAAATGTGACTGGTTTAAGAAGATTCAAGGGCAAAGTACACTCAATTATTTACTGCACAGAGCATCTCAACTTTGGGTATAATAGAGGGGAAAAAAGAAATAACCAGTATTTACCATGCATACAAGTCATCCTACCAAACACTCATGTTAAGTAGTTTATTTTCTGGTCCTACCTATCACACTGATGTGGTGAAAAACAATACAGTCAAAGGCAAAACATGGAACAGCAATTATGAAAGCTTATCAGGAACATTGAATAGTTTGAGCAGCATAATCAGTTTCTCCTTACCCCATCCCTTCTGCTCCAGCAATATTTTGTCTCCCAGTCTGACTTCTAAAAAAGGAGAGAATAAGAGATGTCTGCTGTGAGATTTCTCCTATTACACTTATAGGAAAAACTCCTTCTGGAATTCACAGGAAGTTGTAATACACACAGTAGGGAGCTCCTCCAGTCTCCAGCAATTTTCAGCAACAATCAAAATGTGTAAAGCAACACGCAGAAATGCTGAAACAGCTTTCATTTCAGGTACTCCTAGAATGAAAAAGTAGTGTAATGCCTTTGCTGCCCACCTCTGTTATGCTTCTCATGTCACAGAATAGTAAGCCACGCACTTATGTGTTATACAGCCTTCATGCTCACTAGACATTTTCGTGTATATACACATTTGTCACGAAATAGGATTTTTGCTGATTTTAGGAACTGGTTTAAACACAGAAGACCAAGGAAAACAGCCTCTGTGAATAAAATGGACCGCATCCAAAAAGATTCAAAATATACCCAAAGAACATGATCAAAACCAGACAAGGTTAGATATTGGTGCCAAAGCAACTGATATATTTTATTTTATAGTAAAAGAGGTGGTGGGGAGGAAGGAAGGAAGGAAGGAANAGCCATAAATTATAACACTCAGTCTCCAACAGCTGTCTTGTATGACCTGCTAGTACGTTTAGTACATATGCTGCATGTGGCTGATATGTAGAGTTAGAGCATATTTCTAAAATTTAATCAGCATGGGTTGTGAGACGGTTATTTATCTTAGTTTACTTTCTTCATTCTTTTTTACCTGGTAATAATAATGTTGATAATCACAGAAAGCACTAGCAGTTTTAAGCTGATAGATACAGTCCAAAGGTGAAATGTGCCAGTTTATTTTTGTGTACTCAGAAAAAAAAAGCAGCCTAGTTAACATAATACAAAGTGTTAACACCAGAAAAATATTACATGGATTACCACATCCAGATTTATTTTGAAATTCCTTAAAGGTTTCAGACTTGGTTGCTTGGGGATATTTCCTTTCTTTTACAACAGCTTGTACAATTTTATCATTGCTACCATGAAAATCTTGTATTTGGATTTTGCTATCATTTACTATCTCAATTTTCTGCTATTTACTTCTTGCACCCTTAGAAGAGAGTTTAGGTACATCTGGAGTCACGATAAAAAAATCTTGTTTTGCTGAAATCCTTAAAACAGGATTCTATTTAGTATAAAAGAACTACTGGTTTCTATTGATATTAACCAAAAGTTACTTTACAAAATAAAAAATATATCCATCTTAGTAGAACACTTTTTTCCCCCCTGAAAATAGTGTTTTCAGTAAGAGGAAAAAACCCCAAAATACCATTGGTGATACCACAGAATCCCATGTCCTTAGTAATTCCTTTGTTCTTCCATTCTTGTTTACCCTTTCCCTCTCCCTACCAAACATGGTATTGCTTCTAAAATATAGATTAGAAATTTCAATTTCAGGTTCATCCTGAAGTATCTATATGAAATACAATGGATATAGAGTTTTAGAATAAAATGAAAATATATTTGAAATTCTTCCAAGTACTGCTTTTTGATCTATGTTCTGCATTCACATTGCATCTCCTAAAATTGAGATCAAGTATGATAATTCAGACACAGGAGAATTTCATTAAAGCCTTGTTGAAAGAAATCTCCCCAATAACCACAGGATCACAGGACCATCATTTGTCTGTCAGTGACTCAAATTCATCTCAGAAGTTAATTTGAACTGTTGCGAACTTCTGTTTTTCTGATTCCAGGCACAAAAGGGTTGCTGCTCTCAGTCCAGTTTTTAATGGGCAGATGTCTCCATAGAATTTATCTTTTATAAGTGAAACTAGTTATTGATATACTCAGAAGTGTATGTTAATGATACACTGTAGGAAGCATTCTCAAGTGATGTTTGTGTTGTACTCAGGTGATTATTTTAATAATGGCTCCTCATAGCAACATAGCTGGAAAAAATGTAGGAAAAGAGAAAGGGAAGATGATAATTTCAGGTTTGAGAGTCTGTCGATTGGAGGAATTTTCATAAATACCTAAACAGGAAAAATAATCCCATTTTGACTACTGGAGTATTTATTATATGTTCTTATATCTTGAGGACAGGAACAGCACAGTAAAAGGACTTTGACCTTCATACTTCAGATTAAGAAATGCACTGAATTCTAAAAGAAGAAGGAACAAGAAAGGGAAGGATAGGGGTAGGTTGGTGTTGCCATCCTTCATTCCGTCCCAAATACCATCTACTCTTCATCACTAAACTTGTGGTCAGTACCTGACAAAAGGCAAATGCAGACAGGTAGAGATCTGACAAACTTCAGATAATTAAGAAAAATAAAATTAAAAAAAAAAAATCCTGTGCTGACCAAGTCATAAGAGTGACTGCTGACCTTCATTCTCTTCTGCAAAATGGTTATTACTGAACAGATGGAGCAAAAAAAAAAAAAAAACACATGGGGAGGTTATATATTCTCTAGAGAGCACATTCTTTGAAAAAATAATTAATAAAATTTTAGATGAGCTATTAGAGCAAAGACATGTGGAAGTGTATTTCAGATCATGCAAAAAACAATATTTTGTTTTAAAATCCAACATGTAAAAAAGATGAGCTAAAAATTTAATACGTAACTTGATGATTCATCCGTTACAGAGAGCTTAGAATGAAAACCTGAATTTTACTTTTTTCCCCCTTTGATCTAAATAATTACTTTGCAAAATTATGGGAAGATACAAAAAGGCTGTATTATGGGCCTGATAATTATGTAGTCCTGCAAATGTACCTGATTCACCAGCTGGCTGTAAGCATCATCCTTACTATCAGAATAAAACCTTATCTTGGGGAAGATTTAGGCCTCTCTTTTTTAACCTTCAACAATAGCATAAGATTATAAAACTCTGGGCTCCAGTAGCATGTGTGTACATAATGGGAACTCTCTGCTGGATAAAAAACAGGAACTTTTTCAGACCTCTCAGGCAGTTTTCTTCCAGAGGGGAACCAAGCTAAAAACAAGACACTCCTGCATCCATAACTGAGGGATGCATCAGAAAAGCAGTAAGACTGTAAAGGTTAGGACATGTGGGCCAGAGGCCAAGGTCTGGAAGGAGGAGCAGCAAATCTGGCAAATTCCTATAAATCTGACAAATTCTAATAGAGAACCTGAGACTGCATCTTGCTAAGAGTTTGACTCTCCAAGTCACACACTACACTGCCTATAGTAAAATTTTAAATGTAGACCATGCTTTACAGTAACAGTATTGGAACTGGTACTCATGGAAATGAGATAATGATTTCTATTTCTCATTGTGCCATTACAATTATTTTCTTTTTGTTTTTCTATCAATAATTTTTCCTCGTTAATGTATTGATGTGTGTAAAAATTGACTTTTTTTTCTGATTACTCCCTTCAGCTCCTCCACAGAGATACCAACTAAAAAATCCTCACTAATTCTAAGCATTGACTCCAGTTTTCAATTTTTCATTAATCACAAGGGATACAGATTATTACTTTCTTTGGTTCTATGCCATTTCAGTCTCTCACAACAACAGAAAAACTCTAGTAAAATATAGATTTCATCATTTTAAACTAGAAAAATCTTTCTCATTTGCCAGTCTTAAATCTCCCAGTTCACCTCCTCTCTTTATTTTTTTTTCTTCCAAAGCAATTGCACTTTGCTTCATTAGTTATAGCTGTCCAGAATTCTTTGCTAGCTACATTCTTTATTCATCAGCTTTACACATTTAAGTGTTGGATAACAAATAACTTTTTAGGTTCAGATACGAGAATTTGTTTTGAATTTTAAAGAGCTATTAGTTTTCTACTTCCAAATGAAAGTGCATTCATTTATCCTGTAAGGTTATTCTTCTTCCCCAATAAAGCTAAGGAGTGCTATTAACAAGATCACAAAACTTCACCTTGAATAGAAGTTTGATTTGTTTCATCACTCAGTCTCACTCCTCATTTTGATGATGCATGCTTTTGACTTCTTGACTGTATTTAATTCCTTCTCATTTATGACACACACTTGTCTCTTATGCCTCTTTGCAAAGATCAATTATTGATCCACATTAATGTAACTGATGTATCTCTCCCCATCTATTAGCCATGTGTTTTCAAGCATGTAATTTAACTGAATTCTTTCCTCCTATTACAGTTTCTCTGTCATCCATTTCTGACAAGCACTCTACTTGCTTTTATTCCTTTTCTTGTGCTTCATTTTATCAAGAAAAAACTCCCCAGCTCTGTGCTCATTTTATAATAGTCATTGTTTTTAACTGTAGTAAGAGGAACTTCATCACTATAAGGGGTTCTTGTTTTGTTCTGTCAGAGAAAATCACTCAAGAAATATATTAAACATTTACAAAAGTAACAAACCCATGTGCTGACACTGAACAGATGCAAAAATACTTTAAAATTTGTAATTACACATGAAGGTTCTACAGCTCTGTACTTCACATGTGAGGTACCCAATATCACATCCAGGAAGATGCAAAAGTAAGCTGTACCATTTCTGGTAGAATCAACTGCTCTGCTCCAAGGGCTGGACTATTTAACACCAAATGTGTAATACCCCTGAGTCACATGGGAACTGAACAAGCCTTTAATTTGGCCAAGGTATACTAAAGACCAAGTCCCTTTTGTGAACACCAGCAGCCCTTTCACAATCTAGCCCATGACATGGAAGTCACTGCTCTGGCAGAACTGACAATAGTGATGGATAAATATACCACTCACATGGTTTTTTTAGTTGAATTCTGGAACCAGAAATATGCCTCTTCACACCATATGGGCTATGAAAATTTACTTAAGCCAATTACAGTGGCATTGTAGCCCACTAGCCCACTGAGAATTTTAGCAAGAATTTTATTTATCTTAGACATTTTAGGCAAAGGTGAACATCACTTACAGTTTATTCTCCTGAACTAGCTCAAATCTTAATCATTAAATAGATATAAATCACTTTCACATAATTTCAGTATCTGACAAATCTGGTGATATTCCTAAGAGCAACAGAAACAAGCATATTAAAGATTTATCATCTGAGTAATCAGTTTCAACAGTTGCTTGCCCTCATTGCCAGCAGTTTTCACTGTCTTTCCAGCTCGGATTTTGGTGACTTAAACTTCCAGCTGTTGGATCTTGTTATGTCTTTGCTTGGCAGACTAGAGAGACCACTATTATCAAGTAAAAGGATCATGCCCTACACTGTTGATTCCTCATTTGCAGGCAGTAATTCAACATCATTTTCATATGCACATTAATGACACAGTGAGAAAGGGGTAGGAATACACTGAGAATGTTCAAGGTGTGTCAATCCTTTTTCACAATAATACTGAATTAATACCTATGTTATTATTTAGATTATTATTTCATAAATTGCAATCTATTCATATCCCACAGCTAAGCAGCATGTAAAAACACCAGGTGGCAAAAATCTGTATTTTTTCCAATTAAAATACATAAATATGCACAAAAGCCTTAAGAATACTAAAGTGCAGGGCTCTACTTTCAATGGCTCACTGATTAGCTAAATTGTTCTCAAGTACTTTTTTATCTCTCTGGGAATCCTCATTTTATACTTTCCAATGTGCAAATCTCAATTTTTACAGTACTGTTTTCCTGAATTAAGTACCTTTTGTTCAGAAAGTCTTCTTTTAGCAGTCAGCATAAGGGGAGACCTGAAACCATTTACACAGTAAGATAAGCTAAAATCCATCAGTACTTTTTGCTCTGTATCAAACATTTTGGTCTGGCAAGATGAATGAGTAGTACCTGAACATATTGCCCTAGATATTATAAGGGAGTTATCAGTTTTAATGACCATGTTTTCAATATATTTACTGAGACATAATATTAGAAGTTGCCACATCTGGTGGTCTTTACTCTTACCACAGCTGGGTTGACACCAGGCTGCAGTGGTTCCAGTTTTCCAGATGGATCCCAAGCTCAACAGATGCTGGCATCTGGATGTATATGAGGCCAGGTTGGATGGGGCTTGGAGCAACCTGGTCTAGGGAAAGGTGTCCCTGCCCATGACAAAGAGATGTTCTTTAAGGTCCCTTCCAACACAGACCACTCTATGATTCCATTCTATTAGTTCCTGAAGCTGCAGCCCTACACTCATTGCTGGCAGAGACTGTCACTCATCACAGACAGAGCTGGGCCAGGACTCTCCAGGTGCCAACATCTAATCCCCTCCATGCTTGTGCCCTTAGAGGCACCCAGATGCTTTCACAGCCAGACACAGAGACCTGCTCAACATCTTGCTCCTGGGTTATTTCTACTCACCAACTCATTTGCCTTGACTGTGGACACATGGGCTCTCCATCCCATGCTCTGATTCTAGCTGCTGCACACAGATACCCCTGCACACAAAGAACAGGGAACTCCTACCTATGGAAGAGCTGGGAAAAAAATTTATAAGGGGGACAGACAGGTGATCACTTGCAGGGCAAGGCCAGACAAGAGCACAGACCAAATTATTTACATTAAATGATCTCTTTTCATCCCTTAATCCCTCTTTTGTTTTCTCACATCTGTTCCTCCCACAATCACCTGAACACCTCTCTTTTCCTACTATTGATTCCTGCCTTAAACACCTTGTAAATCCTGTGTGGTCTCAAACTGCTTTTACCCTGCATTCCACAATGTATCCCAGTCCAGAGCAGGAACTCCTCTTAGCATGAAAAATGTTTTTCAAAACTGCTCCCCATGACACCCTGTGATGGTTTTGATGCCTGGACACTGAGGTGATGTCTCAGCTGAGATAGCACTCCTAGGAGTCTGGACAAGTTGATTGTTCTTAGGAGTTGTATGCTTGTGTTCCCACCTGTCCCTGTGGATTCCAGACAGGTCCTGATGGGCTGGTGATCCCTTTAATGGCCTGGGAGTAGCCCAGAAGGGCACTACTTGGACTTCAGGTCTTCCTGCTGCCTTTCCAAGCTCCTTTATGGGTGTGGAGATGCTTTTCAATACATAGCTGAAGAGTAGTGTGACACATAATGTGTCAGCACAAAAGCTGCAGAGCAGCACCAGACAAGCATGCAAAGAAAGAGAAGAGAAAAGAGAACACTGGGACAAGACCAGGAACAACTTTTTAAAAAGTAGAACTGCATATGAAAGTGTTGAAAATCAACTGGAAGAACAAAAAGCCCTAGAAGTTATCCCAGGCAGTATCTTGAAAGACACCAATACTTCCAGTACCAACCATGGATATAGAAGACGAGCCCTCATATCCAGATGAAATCTTGAGGATGTCAACAGGAATGATTAGCACCAGGGTTTTGTTTCCTCACTCCTCTGTGCCCCCTGCTATGGTGTCTGCAGCAATCACCACAGAGCCAGCTAAAAACAAACCTTGTACTTGGATTCACTAGTGAGCTGATTTCTCACAGCAGCATCACTGAATTGCAAGAGTGCTGAGCATGCCCATGACCTACAGTTAAGTGCCAAATTAATATTGTCCCAGTGCTTGGCAATTGCTGGTTGACAACACTGTGGGCTTCTCCCTGCGTGTATGAGGAACTTACTTAGGTATGTAGAAAAAACCTTCTCCATAAACTTGCCACTTAAGCCTAAAAACGTTTTATTTTTTTTTTTCTAATGGCATGTAACAAAATTCAACCCTTAACCAAGTACAACAACTCTAACCCAGCCACTAAGCCCCCAGTGCAGGAGCAGAGGCTGAAAAGACCAAACAAGTAATTTCCTCAACACCTGACTGTGCTGAGACTGAATTGAACATGACATTTACAGGAGAGTGATGCAAAAATAATTTCCAGAATATTCACATCCCAGATCTTGTTTCACATGACAACTAGAGATGTCAGATAGACTTTTTAAAAACCCCTCATCATCTGTTCTAAAAGGAAGGATACTTTCTGATGGGTTAATTAATTAGTGGCAACAAGGAACATTTCATGTAATCACAGAAACATTATTAACAGTAATAAATTGCACCTTCCCTGAAGCAACATAAAATCAATGACTTTACAAGAAATTGTTAAAACTATGGTGATGCTTTAAGAAAAATGCTCATTTGAAATATATTAAGGTTGTGATGTTAAGGCTATTGTATTTTCATACATTTTTTGATTTAGAGATATTTGATGTTACTGGGTTAGATCTATTTTCTTAGAAACCAGTGCCTGTATTACTGGATAACAGGGATAAAAATACACTTTTTGTGGACAAACCACTGGATTAATTAAGAAACCTGGTCAAGTGGCTAGTAGAAATTCAAAGTGTGATGGAATGAGAATTACTCCTAAGGATAATTATAGGCAACAGCGTCCCCAATGCTTGCTTTTTTCAAAAGTGATGGCAGCCTAGATTCTCCTAGATCGAGATTCTCCTGTCCTTAGCATGGGATTAAGCCAGAGTTTGGAGTATGGGTAGCAGAAGATAAGAGTCATTACTATTGTGCTTTACCTGCAAGACTTATCTGTCTTATACTGTGTATAGATTCTCAAGATTTATTTTTTGTATTTTAATGAGAGGCATGCAATATCAGGAAGCAGATTTTTGCTAAGAATGTTGCTGAGGGGTGGAGGGATGAAGGAGTTTAACACAAATTGTAAAATTTCTTGAGGGAAAAAGTTCTCCATAAATCATAATCATAATTTTCTGGAAAAAAAAAAGTAGTTATACTGATTTTCCAGGAAGGTTTACATCAAATTTACTAAATTTTCATATGAATTTCCCTAATATATGGAAGTATTACAAGAGTAATCACCGTCATGACAAATTTCACTTTGCTTATTGATCTTCCACTATAATTCTGAGAAGATTTTTTTATCTAATCTATATGAACCTACAGTAGTTTCCTATCTTCACCTAGAAAATATTTATCAAAGCTGAGCTTTACTTCAGTGTAAATTAACACTGACCTATATGAGATAACTAATTTTGCTACACAGTTCACTAAGGATTTCACTGATTACTATGAGTAAGGGAGAAATTTTAACTTCAGTTTCTCGGTTGATTTTTTTTCCCCACACTTTAAAAATTAAATTCTTTTGAAAATAAAACCCCTAACGTTAACTCTTATTTTATGTTCTTCCATCTGCTGAAGGAGGGCAAATGTCATTAGCTCTGTTTTCCTGCTATTATTTCTCCCCACTAGGTTATAATTTATTCTTGATGGTAATTAAGGATAAATAAAATCTACTGCTGATAATTAAACATATGCGTCTCTTTAAAGATTCAACCAGAGGTCACAACAATTGTCAATAGTTACACAAACATTATTAGTTTTAATTTAGTCTTAAGTGCTAAAGCATCACTTAACATGTAAACTGAAGCAGTTTTTACACATAAATTAACCAGTAGGAGGTTTTCCCTTTGGTGTTGCATAACTAGAAGGAGGAAATTCCTGCTGTGGAATGCTCTAAAAAATTATCATTGTCATAGAGAATTATTGATAGAGCAGCCAAAAAACTTGTCTTTTATATTTAAGGATGATACAAATTGTAACAAATACACGTGAACAACAAACACAGATGGAGACAGCATGCTATCTAAAAATAAAAGTAGATGCCTAGAGGAAAAAACCTACCAATTTAAAATTAATAATTAAAGTGCTTTATACACTGTCCTGGAAAGGAAAATGATAATGCAGGACGCCATGATATATGGACACAATAATGTACCACCTTACAACAACCAGGTTAGGACATATCAAAAGGCTACCCTCTGTCATTACTGTGATCAATAAAATACATTTCCCATGCTGACCATGAAGTTAAATAGGAGGTAGAGAAAATTCAATTAATTACTGCTATGTTTTGGAATTTTACATGGCCCGGCATATTTTAATCTATTCTAGAAAAAGTAAAATTTACTTAAGAAGAAATTAATACACAAATGTAATCCTTTACTAGAGGCAAAAATAAATTTTCATAAAGCCAAAATTCATGATGCTTTTTTTTAGAATATCCTTGGTTTGGTAAAACAAGATGACTAACAAATAGTGTAGCATATCTTGCATAATGTTTTCCCAGAGTTTACTCCAAACATATCTTTTTTCTCATTTACTTAATTTTTGTACTTGCACTGAGAAACACTTTATTAAAGCAAGCATTAATCTACCTCATTTCCACATTGAGCCACCTCAAAACTACCTTATCAAAATTCCTGTCATGTTAAAAGCTCAACCAATATCTGATTAGAGTTAATATATCTGATCACACAACTCAATCACAGTCCAATTCATCACTGCAACATATTGCATAACTTTGTTATCATCTACCCAATTAGCAAATACTTTGTTTTCTGAAGTATATCATACTATTCCCACAACTGTAACACTACCATTTTTTATTTAATCAGAAAATAATTATTATAATATGTCTCTAAGATATTTTTGTTCTCAGAGATTGCATTCCTTTGTACTTGCTTAACTCCAAATGTTTAACATGGATTGTTAATCCTCAAAATTCTCATCTTGCTGTACTAACTCAAGGCATAGTGCCTGCCAGTTTTAGTTTGGGGCTTTGATTTGGGTTTTTTTTTGGTACTGACTGAAATGTACTGTTTGAACTGTACCTTGTTTGAACTGTATACTTGTCCTAATTGGAGGATTTGTCCAAAAGCACAAGACAAAATCTCTATAACATCTTGAATTCTCTACATATCCCAGCACAAAGCAGCGACCTGGTCAAGGTGAGTCATGAAAGCTTGAACACAAACAGATCAGTAAAAAGCAGGGGGACTGAGAGTGCCCTCAGCATGCTTGCAGATGACTGTGATGATGGTGATGATGATGATTGATGATGATGATGATGATGATTGATGATGATGATGATGATGATGATGATGATGATGATGATGATGATGACGATGATGTGAGCTCTGTGATGCAGCCAGACAATGGAGGGAAGGGATGGATCCAAAGGGAGCTGGATAGGCTGGAGAGATGGACCTGTACAAAACTTGTGAGGTCCAACAAGGCAAAGTGCAAGGTACTGCATTAGGGTAAGGGCATAAATACAGGCTGGATGGAGAAGGGATTGAGGGGAGCCCTGAGAACAAGGAGTTGGCAGAGTTGGTGGATTGGAAGATCAACATGAATGCTGCTATGTCTGCTGGCAGCCCTGGAACATCAAACATCCTGGGCTGCATCCAAAGCCCTGTGGGAAGCAGGGTAGGGAGGGGATTCTGCCCCTCCCTTCTGCTCTGGTGAGACCCACCTGGAGTACTTGTGTCCAGTTCTGGGGTCCTCAACACAAAGAGGATGTGAACCTGCTGAAGTCCAAAAGAGGGCACAAAATGATCAGAGGACTGAAGCACCTCTCCTATGAGAACATGTTGAGAGAGTTGGTACTGATCAGTCTGGAGAAGGGAAGGCTCCATGGAGGAGCATGGAATCACAGAATAATCCTGAGTTGGAAGAAATATTTGAAATTCAACTCTTTCTGTGTCTCTTCACAGAACACTCCAAGAGTTGCATCATGTCCTCAAAAGAGTTGTCCAAAAGCTTTATGAGCTCTGGAAGACTTGAGGCTGGTCCCATCTCCCTTGGAAGCCTTTTCCAGTGCCAAACCACCCTCTAAGTGAAGAGCCTTTTCCTGATATCCAATCTAAACCTCTGCTGACACAGCTTCAGGCCATTCCCTTTAGTCCTGTTGCTGGCCACCACAGAGCAGAGATCAGTGACTGCTTCTCCTCTTCCCCACATGAGGAAGCTCTAAGTGCAATGAGGTGTCCCCTCAAGCTCCTCTGCTCCAGGACAAACAGAGCTGAATCTGACTAAATCCATTGTATAATATTCAAATTATAGCCTAGAGGTTTACATAAGAGTAGAATCAAACATAACACCATCCTGGTCAAAGTTTTCACCCACAGGAGCTGGAAATTATGTCAATCATAGCCATAATATTGGGGGGGGCAGGAGCAAAGTGAACTTGGGCAGAAAGCACACAAATAGTGAAGTATTTCCACTGGAGCACTGTAATACACAAATACCAGTGGTCAGTGTCATTGTGCTGCCTCCCCTACACTGACATCTGTGTGTTATCTCTTTCCAACCCCTGGCTTGGCATCAAGAGTAGGTCTCCAAATTACCTTGCAATTATGCACACCAATGGTTTTGCTGTTGCTGGTCCATCTGCACGAATCATGTTAGCCAAATGCAGCTGATTTTAAAATACTTCAAAAGATTCTAAATTCAAACATGCTGTAGAACAAGATCATGTCCTTGCTAGTATTATTTTTATCACATCCAAGTTCTTTCTTATTATTAACTAAATTATATATTTCCAGAATTCATTTCATACATCTGGAAAACATGAGTCTTTGAAGCAGTTGAAATTCATTACCTTTTCCTGGTGTCCCCCACCACAGACCTATAACCTCTCAAAATCTTTTTGTGCTTTTGTAAGAGATCATATACTGTTAATAAACAACAAAATATTTCCCATAAACAACTTCTTTTAAATACTCTGTCCCATCTTGGCAAGGTGTATTTTGGAATGGGTTTGGCTTTCCTGAAACTCTCTGCACAGACTCTGATGGTTTTTATTCAAATTGACATGGGATATGAAAACTCTTTTAAGACACTTATAAACTCATCACTATGTAATTACCAAAGCCATATCCATTATTTAAAAAACAAAACCTGTATGTGAGCTTACATCTAACATCACAGTGTAATAGTAAAGGAGAGGAGTGGAAGAATCTTATCAGTCACATAAATACAAAAGTAAAATTCAATAAAAATAATCAGCTTTTCCTCCTTTTCCTAACTGGTTGCCAAAATACTCATTCCATCTCAGCAAAGACCTTGGCATGGATCCTGTATTAAATCATAGTGTTCAATTTCCAATGCCTAGCTCAAAAAGCTTTTCTTTGTGTTGTATTATTCAGCAGGTAATTGATTTGAGGTTATTTACATTTTTTTGTTCCGGAGTGCAACTAGTGAATTTTCTGTGTTAGTGTTCTCACAGATGAAAACTAAAGAGACAAATCTTCATCAGTTTCTGAATTATCCATTAATTCAGTTGAGCTTTAAATTTTGGTCTGATGTTCAAAACTATATGATGAAATAACCAAGTAGCTAGATCTCATAAAACAGAAAATGATACAGAAGAAATTGTGTATAACAAGACATGCTTCACACCACCCAAAGCAAAGGTGGCGTTGAGGGGAGCCATTTAATTTCATTGGCACACAAAATGAGAATTGCTCCTGCATGTGACTTTCTAAGGTGGATGGCAGACAGAATTAGTGCCAAGCAAGGGAGGGCTTTATTGAATTTGAGCAAGCCAAAAAAGTGCTTATGGAAAAGGTTCACCACATTCTGAACCTGTAAATCTCTGCTACAGCATGAGAGTTTGTGCAGCACTTTAGCTAGTTTTCTACTATTCTGTACTCACTTAATGTTTTAAAGATAAATTAAAAATATGCTAATGGTCTCATCACAGAATACCCTAGTAACTGGGAGATATTCTAATCATTAAGGGACACAGTAGTCTGCATCTATACTCATGCCACAAGGAGCGAACTCCTTGTGCACAGCATGGGCATGAGTACATGTACATGAAGCAAAGAGTCTGTGCATGACATAATGCCACATTTTAGGATAATATCACAAGCTAATCACATGCCCCTGCTTGATAACACTTGTAGGAACAAAGACCAGTGATGGTGACTTCACATAGTACTTCACTGAGTCCCCAATCCTTTTCTTACTGCATCACTGGATTATTCTCGTCTTTTTCCTTTGTCATACTCTGTTAACTAAACAACTTCTCCATTCAGTAACACAACTTAATATAAGTATGACTTTAAAATAGTCTTGAAAACACCATGATTGACCCAATAGTCCTAAAGAAAATTGTATAGCAGTTGGTTGAAAAAATATGCAAACATACACATATATATGTATCCATAAAGATATGTATATAGAAGCAACATCTTTAAAACAGGTATTTTTTGCATTCTTAAACACAAAATACCAGATCTATAAAATAGCACAATATCAATTCAAATTCCCTGTTGTGTTGCTGGAGCTCCAACAAAGCAGTGTGATTGCACTGCAAGAAATCGACACATCCTACTATCAGATCTGAGCACTGGAGCATACTTTCTTTCATCATTCAAAAACTTAATGTTGAAAATCTTACTTTAGGGAGTTGGAGCACTAGACCCAGATATGGACAAAGTTTGTTTTTGTGTGTTTTGCTTTTAAGGCTGACCAGCTGTACCCTTTTGCTTTGTCTCCTCTCCCTTCCCTGCACACCCCACAGCCTCTGCCCAATTAATAGGGAGTTTATGCTAGTTTTGTGCTGAGAAATAATGCTCTATACTCACTCTTTCAACAAAATACACTCCCCAGATGATATTTCTGGGGAAAAACCTCTTCCCCTGGGAAGGGGAAAAAATTCACTTATCTTCGTAGGACATTTAAAAAAGGAGAAATAACAGGCAGAGTGTGGGATGGAGGGAGCATGGAACATACCTCCTAATGAATTAAACAGCAGATGATAGTATCCCACACTGAGTCATGACACATGGAGTAATAGTCATCTCTGTAGTACAGAAGTTCACTAGGAAAAATATTTGGAAAGGGAAACAGTGGGAAATCAGGATGAAACAATGAGGATGCCAGTCTAGCACACCAAGTTTGATATAACATTACTCACATGAATAACCTTTATTAAAGATGCAGCTCATTCTGTTCACAATCTGTTCATGTAGACTGACAGATAAATAGGCCTAGGTGAGTTTAATACTGTAATTACATATTTGTCAATCAAAGAGTAAACAAATACAAACTGAATAGAATTTCTTTACCATTCTTTTCTATTTTCTATTTTTTCCAAACATACTATTTTCATTACAAAACAAAATTAAAAGGGATTTCTCACACAAGATACTCAAAGTCTTTTTTGACTTTGGTAGGAACTGGACTTTGACTCCATTCAAATACCTATTGGTACTGAAGAAAAGATTTATTAGAAGTTTAGAAGAGAGTTTATTAGAAGAGAGAACCTATTAGAAGTTTTTTAATATCACATATTTCTGACTTTCCCTAATTGTGTTTAATAATGTTAACAACTACCTAGCAAGACACACATATTATTTTGTGTGACATACTTGCAAAAAATAATCCATAATAGTTTATCTGTCCTTCTAGTGGGATGGGATTCATAAATTCTATTGAGATTGCTAGAGGACCAACACCAACCCAACAATAAAATAATGAACATTATTTTAATGATTATAATTAATTATAATGAACATTACGATGCCTCAGGAAAATTCCTATCCTATTATTGCATTAGTAGTTTGATTTTTCCTGGAACTGAAACCTTCTCTGAGGCAAAACACAGCTCTAGTGTAAAACCTTTATGAGGGTGATCCAGGTAGATTAAGCCTTGACAGGATATCACTCTAATGGCCAAAATGAATGTGGAAGTCTTGAATATGACTTTCCAGCATGGATATATGACTTATGCTTCAATCCTGCAATCCCTTTGCCTTGGAAGCCAGGGGGATATCATTGCTGCATTGCACTAGTTTTTACATTGCTGAATAAATGTCTTAAACAGAGACTAAACCAGTTTGTTCATCTCCTATTCCAAATTTTCCTCACAATGGACTGTACATAGGTTTATTCCTATGTTCTCACTCTAAGCAACTCCACCACCAGAATGCCACAATAATGGCACATCTTTTTTGGTCATAATCATGACACAAAGACAGGGTCAAAGTTCATGTATTCAGCCTTTGTAGATTTGTCATAAAACAACTCCATATTGCTTAAGTGCATCTATGCCCTATTAATATTTTACAAAAAAAGGCAAAATCCAAAATAATGAATAATGTTGGTCCTTAAAAAATTTTATAGAAATGCAATCCTACAGCATAGAGGAATACATTTTGATGTGTTTACAATTTGATCTGCAGTATTTAGTGCCTTTTCCTTTTAAGTGCATCTAAAATGAAAAAGATTTTGTAATAGACTATATAACATAGTTTCATTTATTCTCCTATTTTTAAGAACAAATTATAATAGCTTAGCTACAGTAAAACACATAGTAGTTAGGAGATTTTTAAATTGGTTTCTTGTACTTGCATACTTATAGCTTCTCATTTTGTTTAGTTTAAATAATTTTAATGCTGAACTCAGCACACAAAGAAAGCTATTAACCATAGGAATAAATATTTGGAAGATGAGGTTTTAAAAATTGCATCAATATTATTATTCTAGTTAATAATAGCTTTTTCATTGTAATTTAAAAGGCAGTTTATCTTGCAGTTAGAGTGATAAAATGTAACTATAAAATAAATAGGCTTTTCACAAACCACGGATTTAATTAAATTTAGAGATCATTGTGAACTAGCTTTACGATTCAATTTTTTGCATTGTATTTTTATTTTTTTTAATCAGAATGCCTATGTATATATAGGCATGCAGATTATAAATATAGATGCAGAGATATGTGTATTTTGATAATTTATTCAGGTTGCCTTGCTATGCTGTGTAGGTTGGTGCTTTCAGCATGCTCTATTTTAACTCTTAGGAATAGTTTGATAGGGTTACAGATTCTCAGATCTCTACAAATTAGGCAAAAGTAGTGCAGTTCTAGTGAAAGGGGGGAATGTAAGATTAAGAAAACTCACTTATAATGTGAACTGATTTGCCAAAAGATTTTCCAGACTTTCTTTCCTAAGCCAAAACTTTCCTTGAGTTTGCAAGATGGGGCATCTGGATATGCATGAGCTTTCTATCACTCTACTTCCAGCACAGGGTCAAACACAGTGGGAACCTCACGGCAAAACCAAAGTGGGAGATTTATATATATATATATATATATAATTTATGCACATCTTTCATAGAGCTGGTTCTTCAGCAGTAAGGGCTGCAGAAAGAAAGGTGAGAAAAAAGAATGGGAAGATCTCTTACCTTCCCAATCACACATTTGAAAATTCAACAGATGAAAAGTAATTTCCACACCAGGGTAGAAATTAGTGGGCTGGCCTAGTCCGAGAGCAAAGTTTGCCTGGTTTGCTCTCTCTGCTGTTCACTGTATTTTCTATTCACCAAGGCTCCTTTAGCAGCTTTTGTTCTAATTATGTGTTGCCATAATTGCAGACTCTGCAATCCTCTCTAATTCACTGCTCCGGTGGATACAGGAGGTTGCACGAGCTGACAGTGTCCTCGAAAATATTTTGTGAGTTTCTGGAATCTGAATGGACTACTCATTAAGAAAGGACCTATATACAGACATTTTACACCTTGACTTAAACAGTAGCCATTTATTCAAAACACATTTGTTTTTCTAGTTATTAATGCTCTTTATGGATGAAATGCAGACCACACAAGGCTTTTAATTTCTTGATCTGACTGTGAGCCTTAAAAAAAAAAGCAATTAGGTCTGCAGCACAGACCGTGATGTATTTCCTTGCAAAAGAACCCAAAAATCCAAAACTTGCAAAAAAACTCTAGCACCAAAACCAAAAAGCCTCCAAGTAACAGTGAAAAAACAACACAAAGCATTCTGAGGAAAAAAAAAATCTTTCTAAAACACAGAAAAATCAGGGCTTACACACTGAGATGCACTAAATTTCTAAATCCAGCCTCTGGGATCTCAACAGTTATTGTCCTCGTGCAGTCCTAGTTTTGATAATAATTTCCAGGAATAAATTATATGGGAATTTTAAATATTTAGAAAAAAACCCTGTGTTGCAAATAAAAGCTTTGATATTACTATATAGTAAGACCATTATTCTCCAATGCCCATTCTAGCATCTGTAGTTTACTTCATTTTGAGATGCATGCTTAGACAGCAAACAACCCTTCACGCAGCTTCACATCCTTTTGTTTACAGAGTATTTACTGTGCTAAGGTTTGCATGGAGGAGTTGGGTATGTAGCTTAAGAGAAGGAAAAAAAAACACAGGATGGATTATTTTTCTGAGTCTATCCTTGAAGATTACTTGCTCCAGTTACACCCTAGACAAGAAATTATATTAAAACTGTATTTTATTTTAAAAATGTTGTTTTATTACAAACAGCAAACTAGAAACCATTTAAACTGCTTACACCTGCCACACTGCATTTATATTTCAATATATTGAGTTAGTACTCAAAATATTATGGAACTCTCTAGAAGCACTATTACTGCTAATCACTCCTTTTTTTCCCCTGCAATTTTTTAGGAGTTAAAGGATATGCTGATGTTAGGGGATTAAGAGTAATTGCCCAGCTTCTCTAATGTTCTACAGCATTCTTAAAAGGTGATTCAGGTGTAATATCGATGGAAGTAAATTTCAGACCATAATGTGCTGTATTGTATTGAAATGGGGGAATATATTTGTAATTTTTTTTTAGTAATTTTGCATGATCTTAACGGATTGAGTTAATTAAATTGTTATTAAAGTAATTAATAACAACTATTTTAAGCTTTTTTAATGCATTGTCACCAATCTCTGTAATCAAGTTGCCACAAATGCTTTTTAAAGTATAACTCTGCCTCATCATTGTAAAATGTGAACAGTGCAGAAACACTTAAAAATACTTTAAGAGACTTCTTGCTTACTAGAAAGGAGCATACAAGAAAATTTGTTCTTAGTTTTATAGAGAGAGGCTATCAGATAAAATAAGCAAAACAATTGATGCAAAACTAATACTCATTCCGAATAAAGAAAATCATTCTCAAGAGCCTGTAGCACATTGTGAAGTATGTAAAATATTTTCTTCTTGCAAAGTAAGATAAATATTTAATTTTAAATAAAAAGAAGATGCATTTGCTTAATCACGTCTTGCTTACATATGATAACCATCAACCTTCTGTAAGACTTGGTCAAAAACAGCTCAGAAACCCTTTCAGAAAGATACTCCTAAAAGCAAATTCCAGAAAGTAATTAACTGGAATCACTCTAGTGCCTGATGCAATAGAGAATTAAATCTGTCACAATCCTCTGCAGTAATGCATGCATCAAGAAAACTATATTTAGTCTCCCTCTCGGGAGACTGTTCCCAATTGGAACAGTGATGTTCAAAAAAATTTTAAAATAATCATTCATAAGACTGCATGTAAGGTGGAGAAACAAGAAAGGCACCACTCAGAACTTAAGCATTCAAAAGAGGTGCAGTGTGTATCACCACAAGAAAATCTACCCAGAAGTCATGGGAGTCCTGTGCTACACACAGGGCAAACTTAAAAGGGTTAGGTTTGAAAACAAGCTTTCTCACTGTAAAGCATCTTTGCAACCTGTCTCCAAGATCCTCTCACCACTCTTAGATTTTAATTCAGAGTCATTGTCTTCCTTTATGCTTTGGTGGATGTATTGTTCCTTCTGATCCAGTCCATGAAATCTGATAGAGCAGAAATTAAAGACATTTTAGATAAATAATTTCCTATGTTTTTGATAAAAAATGCAAAGTGTTTTGTCAATGAAAAGGCAGCATATGGCACTTAGCAAGGAGAAAATTCTTTGTACATGCTAATTTTAATACTTCCTATTTAGACTAATGAATATCCCCCCTTTCAAGCTCTCTCATGAGAAATGCTTTATACACAAAAAATAAAACTTCTTGGTCACAGTGACTTTGGTTGTCCACAGCCGCTTTGCCAAAAGAGACTGCCATTTCAATAGGAAAGAGACATCCTCAACTTTATACTGCTTCTGACGTCAAAAATGAGTGAGCTCCCAGTTCCTTTCAGTATTGGATCAATTTTTCTTCCAGCTCCTCCAGAACTGAAGATCACGCCTATTCTTTGCAGAGATTTCACAAAAACTCTCCAACACTCACTTAAATATCACATATTGCTCTGTTCTCTCTGATCACTCTGGCTTAAAATAGCCATTCCCCTGAAGTAGAATTTAAAAAAGAAAGTAGAGTTAAGTAAAGGGAAAAAAAAGGAAACACCTCACCTCATCCATTTTCTCCCTAAGAAAGAGTTACTCACTCCAGAGTACCAAAGTCTTCATTTTCCAACACTCCTGCTGTTATCACCCCATAAAATAAAGTGACACTTGAAGTAACATCTAACAGCATTTACATGGCAACAGTCAAGAAAAACGGAACACTTTTTTCCTTTCCCCGTTATGGGTGAAGCCTTTCTTCATGGGATCCACTTCAACTGAGGATTCCTACACCCGGATTAACTAGAGCTGTTAAACGCTCTTAACGCAAGATCTAACACTTAGACAAGTGCAGCACATGCCTTTCCCAGGCATTTTAGAACATGAAAAAACACAGATTTTTCACCAAGTTGACCACACCAAGAGTAAACCTTTCATGTTTGAACAAAAAAACTGGAAGAGTAGCTAGAAGAGGTGGAGATGTGCAGGGCGTGGCAGTGGGCTGCTGTCAGCTCCTCTGTCATCGACAGGGACTCCCTCCTCACCAAGAAACCAGAGATGGCAGGGACTGCAAAAGGAAGAATGGTCAAATAATGACAATAAGACCTGCCACCCAGAGTGGCAATTTTGAGGAGTAAATATACTGTTTTACATTTTCTCTCAGGTCAGCAGAAAACCAAGGAATGGCTTAATTAAGCTATAACACCAAACCCTGAGGAAAAGTTTGAGTTCAATTCAGTCACATACCAATAAATTCCGCATCATTTTAGCATCATGGTATAGATTTCTGATGAATACCAAAAGTTTAACAGTGTTTTTGTATTTTTATCACTTTATAAATTGAAGAAAGGCATTGACCCAAACAAAAGATCTTCTTTTTGATGAAAACTCCTAAATAACTCCAGGAAGAAACCATACAATTGCATGAGCACTACTGCATCATTCACATGACTACTCATTAATGAGCTGCATTAGCAGATTGTTGTGCTCCTAATCTGAGAAACCCTTGCCACTGTCCAATTTTTAAATTTAGAGATTAAAACAGCTTGTCCTACAATACTTTGGATTATTAATTTTGTGACAATTACATACAGGAATCAAGGAGGTTAACATTTTTTGATTATGGGATTTTGATGAATGCTTATGCTGTTTCATTTTAATAGTTATCAAATATTATTCCTCTTTAAAAACCAGAGAATTTACATACAGAGATAAAGTTATAACAAAGAAAAAAACAACAATCCTTCACCTCTGTAATACTTGTAGTTGAACATCTTTTCTGTGAAGGCTCTCATTGCAAGTACAAATTGCTTAGGGTTGAAATGAATCCTTAGGTATTCACAAGTAACAAGACCTTTCCTATCATCAAAGAAGTTGCAAATGTTCAAACACATATTTCCCAGTTAAATGTTCTCAAGTCAGTGTCTGTCTTTCTGACAACATTAATAAATTAGTGTTGGCATTCGTGCTGTAGGACATAATCATATTTGGCATGATGACTAGTTGTGCTAGACTGTGCCATATGTCAAAGAATTGCAAGAGCGTAAAAATTCCCTCACCCTACCCAAGTAAAATCATGCTCTTTCATTTGAGGCAAGAACAAAGCTTAATCCTAGAGTTTGAATTTAACTAGACTTCCCTTGCTTCACAGAAAGATGCTTATGAAATGCCATCTCACACCTTTTTGCTACCAGGATTTTTCATTGTCTTAGTTTAGGATGTCGCTAGTACCTTTTTGTTATTGTTGTTTTATACATGCAAATGTACATTTATATATGTGTAAAACAATCCAAGAATTTTGGCCAGTCAGACACACATACCCTGGAGGTTTCTCACCAGGTATTTTTTGGATTTCCAGCACTAACATTTTCAATCCGATTACAACACTTACTACAATTATTTGGATGATGTTTTCCTGATAAGGAATACAAAATGAAAGAGTACACATGTAAAGAAAAACATGTAAATTTTATTGAGAAAGTAATAGACCTTCTTAGAAATGGTTTTTCTGAGGCCTTCCTTTGCCTCCACACCAACTAAAATGATTCTTAATTTTTTTCCAGATAAGAGTTTTAAGGGTAATTCTTGAATCACTTCAGACAAACATATCCACACCCCCCTTTCCATCTGCTTGTGAGCAGTGTGTAGGATGTGCCGTGCTGTTGGTTACTGATGGCAGTGGAGGTGGGTGCTGGTCTCTGCTGCTGCATTCCCTGAATCTCTAACACATCACTGAGACAGCTTAGTCTGCCCATATCTCTCCTCCACGTTTAGAAGGAAGGTGTTTGATCTCTGTACCACTGAGGTTAGGAAAACTAAGTTTTGTCACTGCACAGCTAAGATTTCAGTCAGTTGGGGAGATATTTAAGTTCTGCCTGCCATCATATCTGAGCAAGTAAAAGTACCAACAGATCATCAACTAAAATATAGTCTGCCTATTCACAACAGGAAAATGCACAGGGGGAATATGGCATTTGGGAATAAGGCCAACTGGCAGAAGCAGCACTGTAATTTATTGGTCTACTTTTGTCTCAGGCAAGAAATAATTACTCTCATTTAATAGGGTTCATTTAACATTATCAGTCAAATCACCTCAGCATTTCGAAGACTAGGATCTGTGGTATCCTGAAAGAAGGAGAAAAGAGTTGTTCTATTTATATATTCTGAATATCAACCCAATTCAGTTCTGTCACTTTAGTAAGATGTCCTACTTACATTTTCTTTCAGAAATGAGGCTAGAGCAAAGGACCTCCTCATTTTAGGGCAGCCATGAAGATAACAAGCCAAGAATGGAGTGCAATTTGAAAGTAAAAATTTCAGGCTTCTGTCTTAGGGGACATAATTGATAAGGGAAATAAATTTAGATAGTTCTCAGTAACCATGTTATGCAGTCACAGTCTTTCACATATGTTGTCTTATACACTGAGGTTTTCTAAACAGTTATAGCACAAAGAATCACACAAAGTTATCAAGTCTTAATTTGGAATAGTTTGTGCTATGTCAGGACAAGATGAAGATTATAAACAGAAATTTGACCCAAATCTATAAACTTTCATTTCAATATTTACAAGACAAATAAAAATTAATCTCTGAAGACAAAATTTCACCCTTTTTTTTCTCTACATGTGAAATCTACTTTGCACAGACAGGCTAATTACTGCATGTTCCTTTTCTTTTTCTTCCAAATGGAGAAATTGGAATTACTTTCACGTTGAAGAGGCAAAACTTCTTTTTCTGTCATTATGCTTCAAAATACTTTAATTGCTTTTGTTATTTGTTAGCTATTTCAATCAAAACACCCAAACTTCACTTCTCTAAAAAAGTTAGTAGTCATGTAACTTGGGTTAGTAACGTAAGTATAAATAAATATATTCATCCATATTTGCATAAAATAGGTCCACAGGTCCTATTTTTTTTACTGTAATTGCTTACTAGTTTAAACAGAATTTAAGATGTCCTGATTTCTTATATTTTTATGGTAATAACTGCTTTGATTGTACCAAACATATTATTTATAAGCCTAGTGAATCTGAATGTGAAAGCATTCAGTTCTTCAAAAGGCACAGTCATTATTGCTAATCAAAATTGGAACTGGAAATACTTCAAAATGCTGAAAAATACTTCCCTGTCCATTTGCATTTTAAGCCTGTCAAAGGAACACTGTAGCTTCACAATTTTTAGATAAAACTTCCTTCCTGTGATTTTTATTTAGGAAATTTCTATTGAAGGGTTGTATCAAATTGCTTCCAAAAAAAAAATAAATCAAAACAACTATTTCTCCCTAATGTGAAATAAAATATGCAGCTTTCAAAAAAACAAAGAATAATGCTACCATTAATATTTCCTTCACTTTTGAATATTTCTCATTAGTTCCTTTGTGCTCAATTTTATATTTGATTCATAGAATCACAGAATAATTTCAGTTGAAAAAAAACCTTGAAATCATTAAGGGTCCAACCATTAACCCAGCACAGCCATGTCCACCACTAAAGCATGCTTTTAAGTGCAACATTCACAGGTCTTGTAAATCCCTCCAGGAATGGTGACTCCACCACTTCTCTGGGCAGTTCCAATGCTTGATAACTCTTCTGGTGAAGAAGAGTTATCAAGAATAAATGCTTTCTAATATCCCACCTAAACCTCCCCTGGGGCAAGCTGATGGCATTTTTTTTCTCATCCCCACCTGGCTACACCCTCCTTCCAGGGAGTTGTAAGAGCACTGTGGTCCTTCCTGAGTCTCCTTTTCTCCAGACTAAACATCCCCATCTCCCTCTGCTGCTCCTCATCAGACTTGTGCTGCAGACCCTTCCCCAGCTCCACTGCCCTTCTGTGGATGAGTTCCCAATGTCTTTCTATCCCAAAGCTTATCACAGAATCTGAAGTACAGCTCATCCTTCCCCAGTACAGGGGAATGGCTACTGCCCAGTCTGGCAAGTCACAATGCAGAGAGCCTTCTTGGCCACCAGGGCTCATGTCCAGCTGTTGATGACCCTCACCCCAGGTCTTTTTCCCCAGGGCAGCTTTGCAGTCATTCTGTCCCCAGCCTGTAGCACTGCCTGGGGTTACTGGGTTGTTGTCCTGACTCAAGTGCAGGGTCCAGCACTTGGCCTTGTTGAACCTCAGGCCACTGTCCTTAGACTATCAATCCAGCCTGTCCTGATCCCTCTGCAGACCCTTCCTGCCCTCCAGCACGCCCACCAAACTTGGTGTCATCTGCAACTGACTGAGGGTGCACTCAATTGCCTCATCCAAACCACTGATAAAGAGGTGAAACAGGATTTCCCCAATACTGAACCCTGGAGTCACCACTTGTGACCAGCAGCCAGCTGGATTTATCTCCCTTCACCACCTCTCTCTGGGTCACAAAAGGTGCTGGCTGGGTCTGCTCTGCTGGTTGTCCTGCACATGCTGTGATTGAACTCAGGATGATCTGCTCCATGACCTTCCCCAGCACTGAGGGCTGACAGCCCTGTAGTTCCCCATAACTTCTTTCCAGATCTTCGAGATGGGCTTGCCATTTACTGCCTCCAGTCTTCTGGGACCTCCCTGGTTAGCCAGGACTGCTGGTAGATGACTGAAGGTGGCTCAGTGAGCTCTTCTGCCAGCTCCCTCATTACCCTTGGTCGGATCCCATCCAGCTTCTGAGGCTTGTGTGTCTCTAAGTGGTGTAGCAGGTCACTGAGCTTTTCCTCTTGGATTACAGGGCTTCGTTCTTCTCCTATATCTCTTATATCTAGCTCCTGGGGCAGGGGACTCAGGGGATAATCATTTTACTATTAAAGGCTGAGATAAAGAAGATGTTGAGAATCTCAGCACTCTTCCCATACTTCTTCACTATGCTTGTCCTGTGTCAAATAAAAGATGGAGATTGTTCTTAACCCTCCCTTTGTGGCTGATGCTTTTTTTAATGTACTTTACAGCAGTAGCCAAATTAAGTTCTGCTTGAGCTTTGGCTCTTTGGATTGTGCTCTTCCCTGCATACTCTCCTGATTTCATTGCAGGACTCCTGAGTTGCCTGACCCTTATTCTGGAGGTCTTAACATTTTTTTCTGTTGAGTTCCAGCCAAAGCTCTCTGTGCATCTGGCTCACCTTTTGGCACATGGGAATTTCCTGAGCCTATAAGATTTCCTTTCTGAAAGAGATAATGAGACTCTTAAATAATAATTATGAGGTGGAGGTAGGAGTTGGAAGAATTTAAGAGAGATACCATTACATCTTATTCCAAATTACTGGGGTTTTTTTTATTCTGAAAGCAAAATTAGGAAGTTATTTTAAAAACATTGATTTCTTTTAGTTGTCACTCTGTTTTCTAGTCTACTTCCTGAGCCAGAGGAAGAATTGCTAGTCAAATATTAAAGGATTCTATGTTGCACATGAAGTTCAGACATCTGAGTTATTAAATTAGAAGTAATAAAAACATTTAATAAAAATAAGAGTTGAAATGACAGGTTTGCTAAGAATTCCTGCCTCTTTGCGAATTGGATAGTTACTGGTTTTACTTGATCTGTAAACTGGTATGTGAAGTATTTTTTTCCTGAGCTTATCATACCACCACAACAATGAATTCTGCTCAATCACCAATATCACAAGTGACTTGCAGTGTTAAGCACCAGCATCAACAAACATGCACCAACTTCAGCCTTTGTGCAGAGCAGATGCTCAGCAGTGCCTATAAGAGTAAGAAGAGCCTCTCAACATCTATGAAGCCCAGAACCCTAGATATTGCCTCTTAGTCATTTCTTGGTTTTCTTAGTTACAAAAATCTACATTACTGTACTTCTTCAGGTCAGAGTTTATTAGGGTTTGGTTTTTTTTTTTCTGGTAATTTTTTTTGCACTTTGAAATAATCTTTTAAGAGAATCATCTCGTTGACCACTAAAGACTTGCAAATAACACCAATTTGAAAGCTCATAGCTAAAGTACTGAGACTTCCTTTTGTATGAGTAAGTTTAACATATGGATATTTTCACACAAAAGGAAAATATCTCACCTCCTGTACAGCAACTGCTGTAAGTCACTAAGCCTCCATTTGTCTTCAAAGGAACTCTGAGCTCACAGTATACCCTCCATAGATTCCTTCAAAGGATACAGTTCTTGGATTTACTGAACAGGTTAACAGAATCATATGATATAAACATATTCACAAAAAAATACTATTTCTTTATCAGGTTTGATATGGCATATTTAAGTACTTGCTTGCATACAACCTGAGAGAGCAGATTTCAGGCCATAGGTGTATAGCAGTAAGCAACTTTTTGTGAAGTTTAGGGTGCTTGCTCAGAGATTGGAAAGAGCTACAATAAGAGAACTGCTACCTGCTTAGGTAGAAAACCAAGATAATAGGGAGTCTTCTGTAGCTGATTAGTTAACCAGGAAGTTTTCAAAAACTAGAAAGATTTGATTTGTATTATATTTTTTTCAAAGGAAGTTGGAGGAAAATGATACTATTGCAATGGCAGCATTGTTCTAGGAGGGGAGAACAAAAAAATATCTCTTGAATCAAAGTGGGGTCTCTATTTTTTCACTCACAAATAAAAATGCATATTCTTACTAAACTAATAAAATAATAGCATTAGAACGTTTTTATTTACTGAATCACATTAGTTTTCTGTAAGTGGTGTAAAGGTGTATGTTTCATGACTTTTTTTTTTAACCAAAAAATGCTTTCTTCAAGCATTAAAGGCTTCTGTGGTTTAGAATTCCAGCCATATTACTATCACTTGTATCAAGTCAGGACATATATAGCAAGCAATGCCTCATTATAACTCTATTTCTGGATGATTTATTAATAGCTGACATAAATGTGACAGAAATACATTAAGGAATTGAATTTGAGAAGCAGAAATCAGAGACAAGCTTTAGAAACTGCTCACACTTTACAAATCAAAAGTATTTTCTGAAGACAGACCCATGTGTTCCTAATGCACTGGTTTCCACAAAAACTAAACCACTTTTCCCGTTCAGAATAAGTTTTAGAAACGGAAGGAAATCTACTGAGGCTTGAATTTGAAAATTAAATCCAGATTTTGTGGAGACATGCAATTATTTAATTATGCATTTATAGATTTCATGTTATTCCTTTATAAGTGCTTGCACATTTCTAGAGCTTTGAATTGACTCGAGTACTTAACCTTAAGGACCTTAGACAAAACTGAATATAAGACATAAATATGAATATAAGGTATTTGTGACGTATGCAATATTTCAGATTTCATTTTGAATTGCATGATGTTTTACTGTGTCATATGGAACTTCCTATACTGGAACCAGAAAGTTTTGATTAATTTCAAATTTAGGCAGGTACACTGTATTTGTTATTATTACTTTAAAAAAAAAAAACAAACAACAAGCAGGGAACACCACTTTCTTGCTGGCCAGACAACAGAACACCAGGAAAGAGCCATCCAAGAGCTGCAATTCTGGTGACTGGCTGCCCTAATACATGCTGTGTATGTGCTTAACCACACAGTCTCTCCTAGACTGTCATTAGCACACACTCCTCACAACGTTAGGAATTAATTGGATGCTAAGTGTTTTAATCATTAATAAATTCAAAGTCCATTACATCGATTAGATTGCTATTTTGTCTTGTTACTTGTACCAATCAAATATCCAAGTTAGGCATTTGAGAATAATCACTACCAGTCACATGCACAAGCTAGAACTTATTAAGTGATTACTAACTAATTTCAAAACCAGTGACAGACAAGAATGGGGAGAAATAATACGTTCAACCAATTTCTGCCATTATTAGCAAGTAGAAATAATTTAAAGGAAGAAAAATACTCCAGCATATATGAAAATGGCAATACTTTCCAGATTTAGGAGGTGTCCTCCAGTCTAAAAACAGAAAAGGGAGAGAGAAATTCTCTCTTTAATGGTAAAACATGTTAAAGCATTTCAATGACATACAAAATGCATAAGGAAATTCATGTACCTAAAATTGGTTGAGAGCATTTCTTACTTCAGTGTTTCCTTTTGTGTTCTTGGGTATCTACCCATCTATCCATCCTGATGGTGCAATTTTCCAGCACTGGAACCAGCTGGAACCAGTAATCGATGTCTGTTCAAGATTCAGATGCTTAAAGAGACCTTTAGGGGATGGAAAAGTGGTTGGTTTATTTTATAACGTGGCCAAAGAACACATTATTGTCACCTCTGACCTTTACAGAGACAGTTTGAAGAAGGAAAAAGCTACTTCCTATGTTTTCCTTTCACTGCAATCTCTCATTTTGACCTTTCAGCAATCCTGTCATAGTAAGAAGATCCAGGGAAGGACATAATCTATACCATTTCTTTCAATAAGCAGCAAGAGCAATCCATTAACAAAATTAGACAGCAAGCACAATAAAGAAGAGCACAGTATCACAGACCTGAAATAGATTTCGTTTCTTGTTTGGCAGGATTATGTTCTATATTTGGCTCAAGGCTGCTGAGGAGTGTGGAATTAGAGACACAGGAAGCAGAGGCCTCCCCATCATGGGGCTTCTTTCTTGATTTATCCTTTCTGAGGACCTCAGCTTCAATAGAGAGGCTAAATTATCATTTGCCAATTTCTATCAAGCCTGTAATTTAAGCCTTAGATTTAGGAGATATGAAGTCCTAACTCCTAAAGTCTTAGTATAATGCATCTGCTATAAATTAAATATACATAAATCCTAGGCTTTGCGCAGTGAGTTATCCTTGGAGACACTCACAACCAGGTATGTCCTTAGCAACCTGTTCTAGATAACCATGCTTGAAGACCAGAGTTGGGGTAGACAATCCCCAGCTATCCTGACAAAAATCAGACACCTGTCCTTTAAAACCAGGACACTGGTGTCTGCATTAAATACTACCTCAGTTCACCAGAGGGAGCACAGTGATTCTGGCAAACTCTAGAGCCAAGGCAAAGAGAACCACTTTCGTTGTTTAGAATGTAAAACCTCTGAGTGTTTCACACTTGGGTCAGATTTTACTTCTAATCCAGATTTCAAATGTGATATAAATGTTCCTATTAGTGGGCAAAGTATATTAATCTCTGAACCACATTTAATTGAATCACGTAAGCCATATACAAATGACACGTGCTTTTATCACATTTTATAGAATCATAGAATAGCCTGGGTTGGAAAGTGCTTAAAGATCATCTAGTTTCAGTCCCCATGACATGGGCAGGGACACTTTCCACTAGATCAGGTTGCTCAGAGCCCCATCCAATCTGGTCCTGAACAGTTCCAGGATGGGGCATCCACAGCTTCCCTGGAAAATCTACACCAGTGCCTTATCGCCATCATATTAAATTTTTTTCCTCATCTCTTATCTAAACCTTCTTTCTTTCTGTTTGAAGCCACTCCCCCTTGTCCTGTCACTCCAGGCCCTTGTAAATAGTCTCTCTCCATTTTTTTTGTGGGCTCCCTTCAGGTACCAAGGTCCCAATTAGGTCACCCCAAACCGTTCCCTTTTCCAGGTGGAACAATTCCAGCTCTCTCAGCTTTTCTATTTTATTTTTCCCTCTCATTTGAGAGCCACTCTCACAAGATCCAACTTCACACCTCTAACCTGCCTGGTTAGTAAATGCTGGTAGAACAGAAGCATGAAAATAATCTCTGATTCTCAGCTCTGCAGGCAGTGAACATTTGTGAACACACTGAACCTGAACTCACCTTGTAGAGCCCCCTGCAGAACAAACTGCCTCAGGATCAGAAGCAGGCGGTGCTAATTACCTTCTGCAACCTCTGCACACTTTAGCTCTGACCAAGACCCATTTTAAGGGTGCTGCTATGGAAAGACAAGCCCATAATATATTTTTAATGCCATGTAACAAATCTCATGTATTAAGAATTAAGAAGAGATCAACATTTTGCTTATAGTCTTCTTAGAAGCAAAATGTAGAAGAGTGATTCAGATTTAGTACACCATTAAAAATACCCAATTGCCTAGCATTCGTTTTTCATAAGAACTACAGCATAACAGATAGCAGTCTAGTCTCCCAACATGATTTTTTAGCTTGTATTCCTTACCTGGATATCTTTATGTGCAAAACCATTGCATGTCCTTTGGCTTCTCTGCTAAATTAGGATGCTTTGCAGAGGGTCTTGGGAAAATAATATTCTTTGCTTAAATAACTCTAAGATTCATAAATAAGTATTGTAAAATCAGATTTGTCACAATTAATGCATTGTAGATCAAAAAATTACCATCATGCAATATCTCAGTTTATGCATCTGGAAAGTTAGCATTGTACTCCATATACTATAGAACAGATCATGATGCAAAAGTGAAATTTTGTTATTGATGGGAGAAGTCTACAGACACTGGAAGAACTTTGACTTAACCCTGAAAGTAATTTTTCTGATTATTTTTCAGAAAGGAGATTCTTCTCACTCTGAAATTAAAAATACATTTCTGTTGATTTCAGTGTTAAGGGTATCAAGTGCTAATAAATAAATCAGTATTATATATCACCTATGTTTTTAGCTCAGAATCTTCTTTTTTTCTCAGCTTTAGAAAAAACCTGATCCAATTTGAACACAGAAGCACAACTCATTGCAATGTGTCATGTACCTTTTGTTGCTCAGAAAAACACCACCACACACTCAATTTCCCATTTTTATGAATACAAGCACACATACCTTGTTGAAAACAAGAACATTCCTCTGCCAGATACTGTATAACACTGTGAAACCAGCCTGAACTCAGCTCCCCAAACAGGTTTTTGAATGAGAGAGTCTGGATAGACTTGAGCATCTAAAGCAGTTGAGACACAAGTGAATATAAGTTAAAGTAATTGAATAAATTAGTCAGAATAAAGCATTGTAAACCTACTGATAGCAAAGAGAATATGAACACCAGATGTAAAAAGGCTGAATCCCTGTGTGACTTGAATTGTCTTATGCTTAGCCATAAATTCTGAATGTCTTTCTGGCTCTATTTATCACTAAACTGGACAGATTCAGGTCTTGTTATCAAAGTTTAATACAGAAAGGACAACATTTTGTGATACCTTTTTTAAGAATTATTAAATCCATTAAATAAAACACAAAGTTAGTAAAATCTACTAATCTTACTATGGAGTACATAAGTCTTTCCCTCTCCAAATACAGCCTTAACAAGAGACTATGGGTCATGTATCCTCCTGTTAGCACATAGTTTTGATATGTTCTACAGTAATATACATGCAAATACTTAAAAAATTTTAAAACAGAAATAGGTCATTATTCTGGGTTGGAAAATCACCTCCTTCATCTCTTCTTTATCACCCACTGTCTTTTCAAAGTCGTTATCAAGTACTCTGATTTTCTATTAAGATTCCAGTGCTTATAACTCATGGAGCTTGCATACTGCTCAGACAATTTAATAATGTTACATTAGAAACATGAAATCTAAACATTTTATGTGTCCATACATCAGTGCAATCACTAAATAATAGTAGCAATGTACTATGGATTAACAGCAAGTAATATAGGAAATGTGATGGTAATAATAAATGATAGTTTATTCCTTAATCCAGGTTATAATGGAGCAGAAATTTGCTTTGATGATTTTAAGAAAAGCTTGTCTCTCTTCAGGAAGACATCATGCAGTAATATCATTTCCAAGTAACTCAAAAGATACCCCTGTCCTTATTATCCTGTAAACACATGCACACATATGCATGTATGGAAGTATGCAAATGCCCACTTTGGGCAGAGATCATTCCAATCAGCAAATCTCATTTTTCATCATCACAGACAGTCATTTACAATGCGTAGACTGCAGTCTAAGAGGAACCTATGTAATCTGTATTTTTGGTCTTCCCTATGGTCTCTTTCTTAGGATTATGCAGTATTTTTCTTAAGAAAGGACAGCAGTGTGGTTTCTATCAGGTACTCATACTTTGTGATTCATCTTCCTTTTAAGGTGAGGTTAGTACAGAAGCTCTGACAGTTGTTAGTGGGAAATGGGGTTTGGGGCTTGTGATAACAGATTAAACATGTTCTCTGTGATACCTATGAGACAAAGTGTTCTGAGGAAAAAAAATCATCCACATATTTTTCTTAATATCAATCTGCTTTGAACATCTGGAAATTTCACTGTTTAAGGGCTTCAGGTCAGAGTAGTTACTTGAGACCCTCTGTTCATCACAAGTTTTCATGACAATTAAGGAAGATGGAAGTAGTACTGTTACATCTCTGGTACTTTCTATAGTGTACTGATAATTCACCAGTCAAAAGAAAGCTTCATCCCTGTTGAAAGTATCAAAATCTGTATCAGAGCTATGTGTGGTGAAGAAGGATTATGACTATGATTAAAATCTTTGGTCCCTTATCTTAAACTTGGTCTGGACAAAACCCACTAGCTATCATTTTTCCTCCCAATAGCTTTCAGATCCAATATCCAATCCCATGCATTTCCTATTCAGTGAATGAAGTGAAGCTGGCATTATTAGTAGATGAGCAGCAATGCTTCCTAATTTGTTCACCCCTCCTCACCAAGACATGACATTTTCCTCACCTTACAACATGCATAAATCTGCTGCTCCAGAATATCCTCACATGTGGATGCTGGAAACAATTGAAGCCATCACTTAATAAGGAAAATCAAGAGTGGGGAGGGGAATGGGGGGGAGTATGGGGTGCATTTTATATGATTGAAAATATGGTTTATGAACTCTGCACATAAATTAAAACACATTTTATTCATTCATAAATCTCCCTGTTACAAAACACAATTACCAGCCCATCTTGCCTCTTTAATATACCATTGTAATTCTTTGAAAGTGTCTTCATATAATGGTGGGGTTTCAGTTTGGTGTGATTGCAAACATGCTGAATTGAGTTTCTGCTGAGAGACAGAAAGAATGACTCCACTTTAGTCTTGAGCTACATGAATACAGGTTTCAGAAGAAACAGTGAAATGGGGAGAAAGGGATAATTTTATAGAGAATAAGAGAAGCCAGGTTTAAAAGATTAGGCTGGTTATGGCTTGGTATTTGGAAAAGCCAAAATACCTTCCTTACTTCTTAAGCATGCAGTTAGAATTGATAATATTATTTTTCTATTCAATAAGAACCAAAATTTATTTTTTTTATTTTTCCCCCTCTCCATATTACACTAGAAATTAATTCCATATAATATAAGAAATTAAGCTCATTTTTTCCTATCCAATAAACATGTATAACATGAGGCTTAAGAATATCTAGGTTGAAACCTGCTATTTATTATTATTTCTTAGGTATTCAAGATCCCTTGTCTTCTCTGTTTTTGTTTTTATTCTACTTATTACTGATTTTTCGTTTTTCTTTTTTCTAAACACTTTTACACCAATTTAAAAAGCACATAGGTGACCTGTTTCAAATTTGAAACCACTATATTTCAAGAAATATACACAATGCTAAAATAGTTTTACTTTTAATAATTTAGTCTTTCCTAGATCTCTGTTTTCTCCATTTTTCTACAAGTTTTTGCAACAAAGTAGAATGAAAGTCTTCTAAAATGTTAAAACTGCAACTTTAGTAATCAACCCCTCTGATTTTTTTCTCATCCAGGCCTACACTTTAAAACAAGCAGAATGTGTACATTAAAAAAAGAAACTCTCAAGTATTACCCAATATTCACTGTTCAGGCTTCAGATTTGCACTCAGAATAAACCACAGTATGGTATCATGAAGCTGAATGTAACTGCAGGGACAAGAAAATAAAATTGCATTTGTACCAGATTGAAAGTCAGGATGGTACAACAAGAATATAATTCTGCATATTTGCCGAACTTGATAATTTTTTAAAAGTGTATGAGTTTTAATATGTTCATGTGCATATATATTTTATATAAAGATGCTTTAAAAATTATACTCTTTGAAAAACGATTGTCTTATTTCAGAAAATATCCCAAGGCTGGTGATAATGCCTTTTACAGAAATGTTGCTTTTACTGTAGGGAGAGGAAAACATTTCAAACTTTCGGAAATGGTGCAGAACACAGAAGTACTCCATTACCTTCCTACAAGGTATTCCATGATAGGCTCTGGTCAGTGAGAGGCACTTCCATACTTCTGGCTTGTGGAGTACTGGCTTCCAAATTGGCTCATAAGTCATCTCCTGGGGACACACTTAGGATAGTTCAGACAAGGTGCTGAAGTGTGAGGCAGTCATTAAAATTGAATCAGTTTCCCAGAAAACCAGTGTACAGGGAACCACACACTATTAAGATTTTTCTTTTATCATGATATCACTCAACTTACATGAAAGTAAAAGCTTAAAGTTTTGTTTACAGTATCCAAAACCAGAAAACCGGCATGTGCTTATCTACACCGTAGATGAAAAAGCAAAAAAGGCTGTGTAATAGATTTACTCTGCATTCAATGTGAAGTGTCTAAGCCTGCATTTACTTGACTTCCTATAGAAGGCTTTCCTGAAACACTGTTTGTCATAAACTGATCTGCCAAAAAATCCCATCCATTCATCATCAATAGTGTTTACTTTTTGGATGCACTAGCTTTGACAGTTAACTTCCTTTTAGTATTTTGTATAGGGTTTAGACTGATTTAATCTGTCCTTCACTTCAAATAAAATAAATTATAAAAAATCAAACTCACTGAGGAAATAATCTCCTCTTTCTCTAGCATACACATTAAACAAATTCCTGGGTGATGCAAATGTTTATCAGATTGAGTCTCATCTCCTGTACCAAACTGAACTCATGCAGCTGCTTTCAGAAGCACAGTCACAAGTCTCTCATCATTCGCTATATAGAGGATGAAGCAAACCTCCAGTGGGGGTTATATTACACATCACTCTGTATGCTAACAAACATACTGGTGAAAAATTCTTAAAAGGGTAAAAGGTATCTAATGCAAACCCCTGAGAGGAAATGTTAACCAGCTGAAAATGAGAGTGGTTTGGGGATAATCACAGACAGCCACTATCGAGAGATACTGCAACAGATATTTTGAAGTCAATCACTTAAATATACTGAAGATTTCAAAAGGAAAGACATTCAGATAACTAAGACGGGAAAACTTCCAAAAATTGTCAATATTGGCCGGGTTTTTCCCTCCACAGCCCAAGAAATTCCATAAAAGAACATTTTTCCATTGTCCATCATTCTTATTCTGATTTGCACTGATGCCAACATTCCTCTTGGAGATGTGAGACATCTTTTTCTTTTCCAATATTGGAACTATAGTAAAAGGGAAGAAGTAAAGGGTACAAATTGAAAGAGGGTAAATTTATATTAGCTATTGGGAAGAAATTTTTTACTGTGAGGATGGTGAAGAACTGGAACAGATTGCTCAGAGCAGCAGTGATGCCACATCCCTGGAGCTGTTTAAAGCAAGGTTGAATAAAACCTTGAGCAACTTGGTCCCATGGAAGCTGTCCATGCTCAACAGAAATTAGTTTATCTTTAAGGTCCATTCCAACCCTTTAATAGTCTTAGCTTCTGTAAGAACTTTCTATATGAGAAGTATAGTTACATTAACATACATACATATGTGCATACATACGCTTTTCTATCATTTAGAAGCAGAAGAACATTAAAAAAGTAGAAAAAATTCTGGGTTGCCATGGCTATATTTAGATTATATTCAGCACATTTCATCACACCTAGGGTCACAGAATCATAGAATGGCCTGGGATGGAATGGAACTTAGGAATCATCTTGTTCCAACTTCTGTGCCATGGGCAGGGACACCTTCCATTAGACCAAGTTGTTCAGAGTTTGATTCAGCCTGGCCTTGAACATTTCCAGGGATGGATCAGACACAACTTCTCTGGAAAACCTGTGCCAGGGCCTTATCACCCTCACAAGAAAGAATTTTTTCCTATTCTCTAGTCTACACCTGCTTTTTTCCAGTTTGAAGCCATTCCCCCTTGTCCTGTCACTCCAGACCCTTGTCTGGAGTCTGTCTCCATCTTTCCTGTGGGCTCCCTTCAGGTACTGGAAGGATGCAATCAGGTCACCCCAGAGCTTTCTGTGTTCCAGGCTGAACAATCCCAGTTCTCTCTTAGCCTTTCCTCCCAGCAGAGCTGCTCCATCCATCCCTGTGATGCCCTCGGTGCCTGCTGTGGTTGGCTCCAGCAGGTCCCTGTCCTTGCTGTGCTGGAGCCCAGAGCTGGATGCAGCCCTGCAGGTGGGGTCTGAGCAGAGCGGGGCAGAGGGGCAGAATCCCCTCCCTCAGCTTTGGAAGAACCAAAGAAGTGACAGTCAAAATGAACTGACAATACCATGTATTCTCTGCAGATGAGACATTAATCTCTCCAGAGGTGCTGTGTTTTACAATCTTTGCATTGCTGTGAGTTGTAGTGATGCCATAGAAACAACAGACTTGGTGGGATTAGTTCTGCTCACAAAAAAAAAAAAGCTTAATTGCTCTTTCTGTAGATTTTCACTACTGATGAGCTTTTACATTTTCAACACCAACACATAATCCCAAGTAATAATAATAATAATAATTAAAAAAAAAAGTAGGTATGAGAACTCACATCTCAGTAAAAATGCTGTATAAAAATTGTTCTTTCATCCTAAAATGAACTATTCTTTCATTTATATGAAAGGAACACAACAACAGTGGTACAAATAGCAATAACTAATTTTGCTCCCCAAACAAAATTTTTTATATTTAGCAAACCTTGTTGGTTCATTTGTGTGCTACCTGGTGGCTTTTTTCATCTAGTGGCCACCATTGAAAACAAGCATGGATTTTTATAAATTTCAACATGATCTGGGCACCTTGGGTACAAATTTACAACATTTTAAAGCATGATGTGAATTATTTCTGTTCACATTTATGTATTTATTGTCTGACATGGAAATTATGTTACTATTAAAAAAAGTATAAAAAAAGCTTTTCAGGAAAAATAGGTGTATGTGAACTCACTGAGGGGTCAAGGCTGTGCTTGTTATATGTATGAAGTACGGGAATGTCAATAGCTTTTCACATAACAGTATCAGTATTATATACTGATTATATACATTATATATATATTATATGCATTCATATTTTTCTGACTTTTTTTAATTCTAGAACTCACAATTAAAAGTTGCAGATGAGTTTTTATCAGCTCTTGTGAAAATATGTATGAGTTACGTCTTACCACAAGACTTTATTCTAGCAAGTAATATTTCATAGTACATTTAAATATATTTATGGAGGATATATTGATGTTATAGATATATTATAAAACAAATATCATGCAAAAGCGATCTTTTTTAAGTAGTTATGATAGTTAAGATCCTATGGACTTGTAGAAACCAGAGTAGACCATATCTAGTTACCTAGCTGCAGAAGACTCATTCTGCATGTAATGTAAAATGAGGTCAGAATTTAAATTAAAAGCTCCTCCTTCAAAAAGCCATCCCATTCTGATGTTGTGACATTTATGTGCCTAAAGTCTATAGTGTTGTAAGTGAATGAAGCTACTTAAAGAAGAAAAGAACAGCATTATCATCAAAACTTATGATACTCATTAAGTCTTTTGATGAGCATAGGTGAATTTAATTGCTCTTCAGAGCCTGGAAGATAAATCGTAAAACCTGCATACAAAATTAACAAGATCACCTCAAGAAATCGGTGGTTCCTCATTGACATCCCTGACAATAAAATGGTCTTCATAAATCACCTGGGGATTCATCACTTTTGAGTAACACATTCACCATCTGTGCTCATTCCAAACTACTTCTGATAGAATGTCTGACTTCATAAAAATTCTTGGGTAAACAACTCTCATGTTTCTCCAGTTAAGTGAACAGATTCACTGCACCATTTTTCTAACACAGAACTAATAAAAGTAGTCAGATACAAATTGCTTAGATTCCTAGACAAGTTCTTCAGTTTGCTGTATGAAATCAAATTAGATACCACTGGTTTCAAAATTTGCTTTGATAAAGTATTATTCAGCCCTATCTCCAGTTTCCATCCATTCCTGGGGTACATATTCCTTGTCTCACATCCTCTCTTACAATCTTCAGCTCCAATCATCTGAATGGCTGAACACTAAAATATCTCTAAGCAGAAAGCTATAGCCAGTGCAAAGGATATGAGTTTAACTCAATAAGGAATTTCATGAAAACTTGGAGGTTTTTAATTAAAAAACAGGGAATCTAGAGAAAAAAGCCCAGATGTTTTAATGATTTGCCCTATTTCTTCAGCTTTCCAAGAAAGCCATGTTGAATAGAGCTCTGAGCAACCTGGTGTAGTGAAAGGTGTCCCTGTTCACAGCATGGATAATCTCTAATATCCCTTCCAAAATAAACTATTTCATTCTCTAGTTCCTAGATTCTGGAGCTTTCACAGTATCTTGACAGAAGGTCAGAGCCCCTCCTTACTGCTCTTCAATTCTAGTAAAGGCATCTTGCCTGAGAAACGTCATCACTTAAAATCTCTTCGTGGTCATTTATGTTCTGCTTTTAATAGAAGGGTTTTCCATCATAAAAAGCTATAGTGAAATTGCTGGCAAATGACGTGACAAACCTCTCTGCCTCCAAAGGTGAAATTATTTAGATGAGATAGGAAGGACATCAACCTGCTGAAGTTAGTCCAGAGGAGGCCACCAAATGGAACAGATGGCTGGAGCACCTCTCCTATGAGATTGTTCAGCCTGGAAAAGAGAAGTTTTGGATTAACTTGACTGAGGCATTCCAGTACCTGATGGGAGCCCACATGAAAGATGGGGGGAGACTATTTACAAGGGCCTGGAGTGACAGGACAAGGGGGAATGGCTTCAAACTGGAATAAAAAGCAGGTTTAGGTTACATCTTAGGAAAAAAAATCTTTCCTGTGAGGGTGATAAGGCCCTGGCACAGATTTTCCAGAGAAGCTGTGTCTGATCCATCTCTGGAAGTGTTCAAGGCCAGGTTGGATGGAACTCTGAGCAATTTGGTCTAATGGAAGGTGTCCCTGTCCATGGCAGGTGGTTGGAATGAGTTGATCTTTACATGAGTCGATCTTGTTCCCTTACAACCCAGGTCATTCTTTAATAACTTTTGATGTCTTTCAGAAGGATTAATTCATAAACCAAAGTGTGTTGCACAGTGTTAAGTACGAATAACAAAATATGTGCCCTGCAATACAGATTAGATGAAAAAATTGTTAAGAAAAGTGGTTGAGGTTTTCAGTACTCCTGAAAGGAAGTACAAAGATGACGATTCAATGAAAAATGAAAAAAATTTTAGAAGTTCCTTCTCTTTCAAACAAAGTCTCTTGGAATGCCATGCATCGTTCCTTAACAAATGCAGGGCCCACAGTTTCAGCACAAAATTACAATAGTGAGGTGCTCTACTGCAGAAAAAATTACTCTGGGATCTTTTCAGATGACAAAGGGAATTGGCCAAGTGTTTACACATCTCAGTGGAGTACCCTTGAGAAAGAAATTACTACTAAGTAAAGCTTAAAACAGGAAAGGAGTGCATTATCACTGTTTAATTCCCTCTCTTACAGAGTATAACTGCACTTCATCTTTCTCCCCAGATGGAAGGAATTATACCCATTTAGAAAACAGGAAGTTATCATGCACAAATACATGTATAGAAAAATAAATGGCATTATGTTGCACTGTCAGTACATAATGGCATTGCCTTATCAGCTGTCAACAAATCTATTTTAGAACACGTATTTAACCAAAGCACAATATAAATAGTAAATGCATCCAAGCAAGCCTTTAGTGGTTCTATATTTTGAAGACAGAAATGTTCTTACTTCAAGCTAGTTAGATCTGTAAACTGTGCACAGAATTAATTTTATGCCAGCAAATTACTGTTTTTAACAGGTTATACAAGGCACAGAGCCATATAATTGCTCTTCACTTGAAATATGCTCTCATTCAAACTGAGGAAATGAAGTTAGCTGAAGGTGCAGCTGGGGGTGAGGAGGAGCACATCTTATCTGTGCAATGACTTGTTCTTTACAGGTGGTTGGTTCAAAAATTAGCAGCTATTTTTTTCTGCAGTAATAAATTCTAATATTTGAAGAGAGTGAGAACAGATGGATTGCCAGTTCATTGCCACTTGCCACAGCGCTATGAAGATTTAATCTTTATGATGAGCAATTTGCTCTTTACATAAGCACTATACTAGCATTCCAGTAGTATGTCTCATCAGCCCATTTTAAAGTGGACTGATTTCTCAGACGTTTTTAATATAGAGTTTGGTTCTATTTTTCTTGAAAATACAAATTGCTCTAAGACATTTTAGCCCTCCTCAAACTATGTGTCGCCTGTCAAATAAGTACTAAAATCCCAGAACAGCAATACTATTATTTGAAATGCATGTTTAGGTGAAGAGATTTTATTCAGAGACTAAAAGCTCCCTATCTTTTAGGCACAATTTACTCATTTTTATTTTGCAGAAATAAAAAATATAATGGTCTATCTTTACAGCCATAATTTCTGTTGGTTTAATGAGAAAGGTTTCATACTCTAACTCAAGGAGCTTCTCCTACTAAGATGTACTGGCAGATAGGTGAACACATCTGTCTGCAGCCAAAGTAATATTTTATCATTCCCTATAATATGTTCTAAAATATGGCCCCTTACCCTAAAAGGGCCAGAAACATGCAAAGGGAAAATATTCATGGTTCGGGGCCATTGAAAACTCTGAATCTCAGCCAGCTGCCCTCTGAATTCCTAAAATCTTTCTAGTCTGGCTTTCTAAAATCTTTGCACACTGCTTTTCAAAAAATCTTTGCAGCAATGCTTTTTTGTATGTGGATTTTTTTTTTCTCAGAATCAATTGAGCAAACAATTTCCACTAAAATTAGAGCAACATTTGAAATATTGGTATTCTATTATCTGGCTTTTCATACACAGCAAAGGCTATGGGAATTTCTCAGGTAAAAATTAAAAAATATATTCTTTTAAAATATAAAAAGTACAGCAGAACTGTTTTTTGCCTAAATAAATGCTGCCCAAACACACCCAGGTAAGTGATTATTAAAACTATACAGGGCAAACAAACTCCTCAAGAAGGCACCTTATATCATCTAGATAGAACTGCACTTTGAAGGCACTGAAAAGGTGTAGGGAGAGAGCTGTGTGGTGATAAAAGCAGAAATTTGAAATATTTTATAATTGAAATCTGGATAGAAAAAGTTGCCTAACCTCACACTATTTTGTCTTCCTTTTCTTCTTATTTTCTTGCTCAATGTTTCCTTCAGGAATGCCTGATTTTTGTAAATAGTTACAAGCTCAGTAGAGGGTGCTGAAGAATACCTAGCACAGTTTTAAGTTTTGTTAGAGCAATAAAATGTAACCCTTGTTTTTACATTGCAAATAGCAGTTTCTCTTTAGCCCACACATCAGTTCTTATCAATTCAACTCACGGACTAAACTCAACCAAGCTATCTGCACATCTGTCTTTTTGCTCAGCTCTTGGTTTTCACCTGCTCTTCTTAAAAAGCCTTTCAAATAGTCACACCAATCTGCAAGTGCAGGGACCACCTCCTGGTGCACCCTAGGCATGTGAAACAAGCTGGAAAGAAGCACAAAGTGAAAATCTTTTACACTTCTGCAAGGTCAGACTAGAGGAGAAGTCATCCCCTGGACACTGTTCTCAGTCACGGCAGTATTCAATCATCTTCTGGGCATTTAAGAGGGAGAAAGAAGCACAGATTTGGGTAGTTTTACAAATGTGCTTTTGGTTACTTTATGCCCATATCAATCCATAGATAATAGAAGAATATGGGAAAATGAAATAATTTATTGCTTAAATAAGTTCTAGGACAACTAAAAAGATATAACCCATTTTGAAACTGCTAAAATAAGCTGTTTTCCAGTACAGTAAAATCTTTATATAGTGAGGGTTTTGTTTGAAATGGCAATTATTTTTAATGGGAAAACAAGTAATAGAAAGAATTACCATAATCTTATTAGCTAGAACCATCAAAAAAGCTGCAATATGGTGACTGTGCATAGAAAGATGGTGCTCATTTTAAGAAATAAATTTAACCTCTTTTGATAACAGAAAAATTTCGTTCTCAGTGGGTATTTCTGATGTGCTCTTATAAATTAATAGAGGAATACAATGTCTCTCGAATTCTTCTCATCTTGTAAAAATGCAGAAAATAAATTTGAGGCAAATCTGCTCTTCTAAGCACAACAGGAATGAACTTACCAGGAAGATATCAAGGTATGCCATATATTTTGCACACAAATTTAAAGTGTCATTCTGACTCAGTATAAACCCAGGGATCAGAACTGTCTTTTTCAATTGATCAGATCTTTGATGCAAAGCTTTGAAAAGTAAGAACTTGTTTGACTCCTTGCTAACGTGCTCATTAGCCTGGTTTAGAAATACCAGCAGCTAATGACGTTTAGGGGAAATACGTGCCTGTATCTCTACAAAAAATGTCAGGTTTTGCTGCTCAGTGACATTTTCTGCTATGAATTTTTGTTATTATTGAGTGGCATGCAATATTCAGAATTTCATTTGATTCCCATTTCAAAGGACTCTTTTCAAACCCGATTATGGAATTCTCTTTGATTTGGCAGCTCAGTAACTGCTGAACTTTGACGTTTATACAAGCAGCATTTGGATTGAGGTAAAAATACCCTTTCCTCCCTTATAGAAAAGCAGATAAGAGAAAACAATTTAAATGCCTCTTGCTTATCAAGATCAACTATGCAAAACATTAAATATAAAAATTTTAAAAATCTTTGGAAAATGAAATAGAAAAGATGTGTCTGCAGTAGAACTAATCACTTTCTCAAATATCCACAAGAGGATCTTCTAAAGAAAATATGGCAAATTACTTCCATTAACTCTGGTATTAAAATCTTACAAAAATTATCAGATCATCCAAATACATCCAAGTCTTGGTGTGTTAACGGTTAATAAACAACACCCTTGGCTTTTGTAAGGAGATTCTGTCAGATGGAGGATGACTGATACATGACTCAGATTTTGACCTTTCAAATTTTAATCTCTTTAAGTCATTTTATCTTGTAATCAATGTATAAAAAATTATGCCACAAAGTCTATAGACTATTAACAGTACAAAGGACAGAAAAGAGAGAAATTGCAAATTACAAATACACAGCTCTAAGGAAAACCCAAAATAGGCAAAAAAGGTGAGAAAGTGGTCTCTGAAAAAGATAAAGGTGTATAACAGACTCCCTTTTAAATTCAACCTAACAATTATCCTCAATAGGGTATGATCACTGTCACAATGCTTCAAGATCTGTATTGATTCTTATTACTGGAATGAAATCTATCATTTTGGCATCACACTTCTTGTGCTGTGTTGGGTTTTATTAGTAGTTATTTAAAGCAGGAAAAGACTTTTACTTTACCATTCATTTGAGATATTGATTGATATACTCATATGGATAGTTAGGAAAATCATGAATGATGATGCACCTGTCTAAAATCTGACATGTAAAGCCCCATATCTGAGGTAGATACTCTGCTTGTAGAGGCTCTTTATGCATCCTGAGTGTGCAAGAAATAGGCATTAGGAGGTTGTGAGACAAACTACCCTCAACCCACAAAGTACTTTTTTCTGCTCATTAATATAAAGGGAGGAAATGGCATCTCAGATGTAAATGTTGCAAGATAAATTAGGTGGATCTCTGTTCATGTCCCCATGTTATCACATATTCATGTGTTCATGTGTTATCACTCACCTTTCAGTACTGTAAGGTCTGGAAACTCCCGAGGAGGAGTCTACACTTCTCAGTCTCTATATGGTTTTATTCTACTCAGTTCTGTATCATTCCCTTAAGCACAATTTTAAAATTTTTTACTGTAAGTAGCAAGATTTTTCCCACACCATCTCTTTCCCCATCCATCCACTGCATTCTTTTGAGATCTGTTAAAAATGGAAATCCTAGATTGAGTCACCATGTCTCCAAGTAACACAGAAATGGAAATTCATAGGAACAACTAGGCTGTGTATGTGTATCAAATCAAAAACACACAATGTGACAAACAGGAGGAACTAAAAGTTCTTGTGTTTTTCCAGAGCTATAATGTTTCTGGGATTACTATGGAATTGTTCACAGGAACGGAACACTGCAATAGATAGGCACAGACTTTCCAGGAAAGACAGAAAGAGGGTGGAGACCATGCTCTCAGAAGATGACTCTCCACAATAGTCAGCCACAGTCAAGAGGGAAAAGTTTGGATGAAAGCTTAGGCTAAAGCTGGAAGGAAGGCCAAAAAAGAATGGACATGCTGGTGAATGCTGCTTACAGAAAACCTAGTCAGGAAAAGGAAAAAACAAACTTCTTTAAAATATTGGAAGACATTTTTTACAGTCCTTGATTCTCATGGATGAAGTTAATGTCTCAGAATTTTTTGGAAGGGATTATAGCATAATATTAACAATTTGAATTTCTAGAGTGCGTTTAAGACAATTTCTTGCTGCAGCTACTAGAGTTGGTCTGCAGAACCTGCTATTCACAAATGATGAAGCAGTCAATAATCAATGATGGGCTTGTCTGTTATGATCATGAGAGATGAAGTTTAAAAATGTAAAAGACAAGTAGCAAAATAAAGACTCGTTTTAGAGGTGGTGGACTTTGGATTGTTCAGTGATCTGATTCAGAAGGATAAAGAAATCAGCACAAAATTTGAGATTAAGTGTATATACTGCTGAATGAAACAGGTAACAGACAGAGAAGATGGAAACGTCTGAGACACTCAATACCTAGGTCATTTCCATCAGGATCTGCTCTCAGGTCTCCCAGGTCACTGGTGATGGCATAACTAAAGGAAAATAGGTACTACCTATTGCAGGAAATAATCAAGTTAAGGAATGCATAAGGAAGTTTTCAAACACATATCTGGAGTTCCAGGGAGAATACCTCTGGCAGTGCTGAGCCGTCACTGACTTTTAGGCAATTCTGTCATCTCTGACACACTCTGGTGACTGCTCATGATGACAAGAACTAGACACAAGTTACAATCTTTGTTAGGAAGGATGGTCAAAAAGACTTTAATCTCAACACGAGCCTAGATTTGTCATGCAGGTTAACTAAGCCACTTTTCAGTTTCTCACTTTGTTTTTCTGTGTATGAGATTACTCAGGAACCATTGGCGTTTTAAATGGACCTGATTAGTGCTGATACTATGATTTGACTCTTCAAGAAGTGATCTCAAAACTCTCTCTAGCTTCCTTATTTGAAGGTATATGTCCTTGAGACACCTTTTGTCTCTTACATTAAATAATGACCTTTATAGAGTTCTGTAATTTGTGAACTTCAGTTGGTTTAGCACATCTCTTGCTAAATGTCATTTTAAATTAGTATGCACACTGTAAGAGTAGCCTCAAATCATTAAGAAATTAATATTCAAAATAATTTCAAAGTTGATAGGAGTTGATACCCTTGGGTTATTATTTCCTCCTCTGGCCAAATGTACTCTGGCATTATAAAAACAGACTGTTTCAAATTTGTGTGGGGCATTTCAGACCCAAGAGCTTTCCCAAGCACCCAACATTTTTATGCTGGGTAGTCATTCAAGATCTGTCACTTGACTTTGAAGCACTGCAGTCACAAACAAGCTTTTCCCTTAGACACTTGAGATGAGGGTGTAGCCCTCAGAAAAAATTTAGTCCATTTCTTCTTTCACCATGAATAAGGTTAAGATGTGTTTTGTCTTTTCTGACAAGATTTATATTTAGGTTCCTGTGAGATACAGTTGCACATCAGCTCCTCCCCTTAAAAAGAAAAGGCTCTGCTTTTTCCAAACCAGATGGGTTGAATCTTGACTGGTCCTGCCTAGAAAGAATCAGTACTTTAATCCCAATTAAACATTGATTTCTTTCTTCCTAGGAGTACTGTAATATCCAAGACCTGATATTGCTTTTCCCTCATGGTAAAAAAATTGTTAATGACACAAATGATACATCAACATTTGTCTTATGTTCCAGGTCAGCAAGAATTGCAACTCAAAAACAAAGACATAGCGACTTGAAATGAGTTTAGGGAGATTATTTTTTTTTTTTCAAAATGAAAAATACCATAGAAATTTCAAGTCCAGTGAATCAGAAAGTGCCGTGATGAATGAAATGACACGGGGTATTCATGGCTGCTACGCTGTATTTTTCTGGTGGGAGTCTGCTCAGTGTTGTGAAATGAAATGGAATTTACCCACTGCCTTCAGTACTTACCATTGCTAGACAGAACAAAGTAAATAAGGAAGAGTGGCAGCTGTCAATTAATTCTGATTTATTTTCAATTATTTCTATTTTCATACATAATTAGTTTTATAATTCCCTTAATATTCTTGAAAATTACATTTCTCTTTTCAGCCATCTTTAAATAAAATCTGAACCCTTTTTCTATTGAAAGCTACACTCCCTTATTTCTAGTGGATAAGAAGCAAATTTGCCTTTTATGACACACTCCTCCACTTCTCTTAGCAATAAATGTACTTGTTTAGTCACACAACCAAGAATTGTATTTCATTTTTATAATATAGGTAGACAACCGAGCTAAATTTTTTGCTTTTCTAGTATGACTTTACCTTTTGCATGTGAATTATTAGTTTGCAAACATATTTCATTTGCTAGTATTCTCCTCTGAAGTTTGAATAATGTTTGAATATACTCTTTAGCACTGAATTTGTTGAGAAGCAATTAGTCAATCAGTAAGAGCCAATTCCAGAATAAATTTTTAGTTATTTTGTACTGGATTATATATATATTTGGCTTGGGATGAAAAATTATTAATATGTGAAAATAGATATATAATTTAATACATATTAAACACATGCAGAAGATCCAGAAAACTCCACCAAATTGATTAGAGGGATGAATCTGCTCTTCTATGAGGAAAGGCTTAGAGAATTGGGATTGCTCAGCCTAGAAAAGCAAAGCCTAGAAAAGCTCTGAGGTGACCTGATAGCTACCTTCCAGTACCTGAGGGGACACCAAAAGAAAGATGGAGACAGACTATTTACAAGGAGTAAACAGGAGTGACAGGATGAGGGGGAATGAGTTCAAATTCAAACTGATTAGGTCTAGATATTAGGAAGAAATTCTTTCCTTTGAGGACAGTGAGACACTGGCACAGGTTTCCCAGAGAAGCTGTGGATGCCCCATCCCTGGAAGTGTTCAATGCCAGGTTGGGGCTCTGAGCAACCTGGTCTAGTGGAAGGTATCCATGGTAGGGGATTGGATCTAGGTGATCTCTAAGGTCTTTTCCAACCCAAACCATTCTATGATGTAGTTAAATAACACTGTGAGTTTAAGCTTTGATTTAAACTAATATCCTGTATTCGTAATGCTGTTACCCTACACTTAGGTCAGGAGTTCTCCCATTACTTCTAACTGTGGGATTTACCTCTAGCATTGTTTTCTGAGGTATATAGAAGTGAAACATTAGTGACAGAAATAATGTTTTATATAGCCTGTCATCAGAATATGCTGGAGATATGGACACATTCTACCATTTCATCTTCATTGGAACAAACTAAAAGAAAAATAAAACAAAAAACAAAAACCATAAACCAACATATTAGCCTTGCTTTCTAGTTATAAACCCACACGGGGAACAGATATTTCCTTTGTATTCCCTGTACTAATTTGTCTAGGAGTGCAAAAATCCGAGGTCATTAGTAACAGAGGAAACAAAAAATTCCACTAAGCTTTACTAGATTATAAAACAAACAAAAAGACAGTAAAAATCATGGCAAAATCAGACAACCACAAAAAATACTAGTGAAGTGTAATGCACTTATAATATGGATGGAATTTAGGATACTTCAAAAATGTTCTTGTTGCAGTAACTGTAATTGGAGGACTAAAGATTAGTAGGTTTGCATGAAAATTACTCTGCCTAAGCAAGAAAAGAAAATTTACCTCAAAGAAGAATTAGAGATTTCTTAAACTACAAGGATCCTTTAGATTTCAATAACTTCACAGTTTTTTTCTTAGCATGCTGAATCATCACATCTCATTTAATTCCAAGGAAATCTCAGTAACCTGCTGGCAGCCTGTGAAAAGGGCACACTCCCTCTGGCCATGCCTTGGACAGAATCCCAACCACTGTTGAGCCAGTGGGACCACATTTTTGCTGTCTGTAAAGCAAAGCACAAATCACATTCACCACTAGTTCAGAGCCAGCCTGAATACCTATCATACCCTGTTCTTTCTGCTACATGGTCATCAGAAAAACATGTTCGCTTCAGCCACTTTTGTGAGGTATTTGCAGTCACTACACATTTTCCTGCACTGCCTCATGGCTCCCTGGAAGGAGGATCAGAGATAGGTATATAAGTAGATTTCTTTATGGTTCAGTAACAAGAAACCACCAGAAGTGGTAGGATACACTGCATTCATCACATCATTTATTTATGGCAAAAAAGGGGTTTTCTCCTTTCTACTCATGCCAGATATTCAGGGCTGAATAAAATGCTGTTCAACTATGCCCTGTAGTCAGATTTCAGCTGATGATTCAGGTCTCTGTTTATCAAGGGAGAGTCCAGATTCTGGTGAGGAAACAAGCAAACTGAACTGGTACATCACCTTTGGTTCTGAGTACAGGACAGCTGCTTGTTACGCATAGACACAATTTACTGGGGTCAGCTCCTTTCCTACATTATGGAACCCTCTGAGCCTTATCTAGGCTAAGCAGTCCCAGATCTCTCAGTGTTTCCTCAGGAGAGATGCTCCAGTCCCTTAATCTTCTCAGCCTCTTTCTGGATTCCCTCCAGCATGGCCATCTCTTCCTTGTAGTATGGAACTCAGAACTGAACACTGTATTTCAGGTGGGAACTACTATAAGCTTAAAAAAATTTAGTGGTTTTTAATATTGAAAATTTGGTCATTTTAACCCAGTGAGGGATATCCTGCACCTCATGTTGCAATACTCACTTCCAGTATCACTGCAAAACTAGAATGTTGAGATTTTGTTCTTACACACAAACTAATTTGATTGAAACATACTGATTGAGACTTAGAACAGCCACAGGGAACACTGCCACTGACTTAGTTGGGAATGAGATACAGCGCACTAGGCAAAGAAGAAGAGTAGAAAGAAAGGAGGAAAATCAATCTGATTTATCACATCTTTATTGTACTGACAAGAAATCACACATGTAAAAATTGGGAGGCCCTAAAAAATCATTCCTAGTTCTGAGCTTATCAGCAGGTATTTCCCAACCATTTTGTCCTTTACCATCCTCTCCAGTTCTATCAACTGTTTTAGTACACACAGGCCATTATCCCCATCCTGTGCGCTTATGTTGAACTGATTGGACTCCACTGACCCAAATATTGCCAGGTAGGAATAGTTCTGGTAACCATAATGCTTATTTAAATAATAACAATGAATCAGTTTGAGATTGAAATAGTTTTCCATCTGAGGATGGAACAGAGATGCACCAGAGCATATCTGATTACCCAGTCAAACAGTGAGGCTAAAGAGGCAAAGCACAGCAGGACCAAAGCTGCTGCTGTCAGAGTTTGTTTACGCTGCCTGATCACTCAGTCAATGTGGCACTCACAGAGTTCAGCTCACAACTCAAAGACATATAAGTAAAATAGTTTGGGTTTAATTCAGTCAAGCACATCTGTGATACTATCACATTTCTGCTGCTCTTAAGGTCTCTTTAGGCAAGTGTGAAACTTGCATGATTCTGTAAATAATTCCTTAGAATGTGAGCTAGCCATTATATTTGCTGGGTACTTTCAAACACAATGAGGGATCACAACTGGCTAGAGTCAGGCATATTTGCAGAGGGAAAGGCAGATTTAATGGCCCCTTAATGCCCTCCTTCACTAGCTGCCTACATCACTTTATCAAACTCTGACAAAAAAAAAATTAAAATAAAGGAAGCACCGCCCCCATCCTTATTTAATCCACTAATGTGTAAGCAATCCCATTCTTTAGAAGGGACTTTTCCACTTGTATGACTTGGTACATTGAAGAGGATGGTATTGAACACTTCACTTCCTTTTGTCATTTATTCCAATCACAGTAGGAATGGTGATGAAATTTCAAATTCAATTTAGCATTGTGTGCTTGAATATTCCCAGAAGAGCTGATGTCTTAGAAATCTTAGGGTTTTTTTGGTTTTTGGGGGTTTTTTCAGCTATTTTTCTAGGGAAACAGGGCTATGAATTTGAAGCAACTGTGATCCCCTGCCAGCCCCCAATAGTCACTCAAATGTTCAGGAGTTTTAAAGCAGTAACAGAAACTGAAGGACAAGAAGCAGGGAGCTGTCAACCATTTGATGATCATTGAGGCTTTTTCCCTTCTTTACTTATAAATGTTACACATTTCTCCCTCTGGGTTACATAATTAGGGATTTTGAAGCCTTTGTATCAATCATCATTTTTTTCTGTAGTCCAGTTATCATAAAAAAATAAGCATTTCTTTACATTCAATTAAAACCTTATGCACTATTCAACAACTCCAGAAGGTAACAGATTTCCATGTTAAAGAAACTGGGAAACTAATCACTCTGAAGGCTTGCAGCCTCAGGAAACCCCCACCCATGGTAAACTCTTCCCATATCCCATGTATACAACTTCACATGCTCCCGGAAAAGCATAAGCAAAAGAACTCAGAGAGAGTATTCAGCCACATCAGTAGTTCTGGCAGCAACAGGGAGGCTACATGTTTGTTTTTAATCCCTGAGGTAAGTACATGATGTCTATGAAACTATGAACACATTTGAATGCCTGGTTTGCACCTCTGTCGGTGCAAAATACATGACACAGTCACAAACATTGTGTTTTACACTCAGTGACAACTCTCTTCCATCAAAGCTCTGGAAGAAAATGAAAGAGCAGAACACTTTTGGTAAGATTTGTGAGCAGGAAACAGCTGGTTTGTTTTCTAGGGAAGGTATTTGAAATAAGTCTGCCTAAGCATAGCTAATTGTGCTATGACAGAAATAGAATATGAGGGAAAATCACAAAATGAGGACAATCTTCCTGGAAATCCTGTCTCTGGAGGTCCAAATGGACATGTAATTCAATGAGTTTATAGTGAGATGTTATGGTTAAAAAACGAAGATGTGAGTGCCTAACTGTATATTTAATAATAGTATGAAAAATAATGTGAATTAATCTCGCAGGCAGGGCATAATGAAGTTTATGTTTTTAAGAATCAAAACAGGCAAAACAACAACACAGGCAACACAACACAACCTCTGCAGGAAGAAATCGAACTTCACACAACAGACTCCAGCTTTTACTGAGAACAGGCATGGACGGCCAGAAATGATGGTTAGGCAATTTAAAATGAAGTCTTAACAATCCTGGGTATTTGATGGGGCAAGTCATGAGGAAGATTTGATCCTGCTCCTATGGATACTTACTTTCAGATTAAGTTCAATACACTTTTATGAGCTCCTCATGGCACATTCCTCTGAAGTATCCTGTTCCCAAGCAAAAAATAATTCTTCCATGCCCCCACACCAGCATTCCTTTACAGCTAAGATACAGAAAACAGTACAACAACTTTCATCCAAACTGAAAAACAAATAGATGGGTCTCTTACTGTCTGATTAAATTCTGATCTATCAAGCAAGGCTAGTTTGGTATTCATGAAGAACTTAGCATCTTGTATATTTGAAGCCTAGGAAAATATTCCACAACACTGAGTCATTAATTGTGCACTGTGTTGTCTGCAGAGAAAAATAATAAAACAATATACTATTTTCCCCTAGAAGAATTATATCTTACAGGAAATCCCTCTGTTATATATACTTTCCCTCTTAAAATGGATTTTAGCTGTGGTTTGATTTGTTTATTCAAAAAAATTCAGTAATCACACATTTTGATTGCTATAATTTACATACACTTAAGCACTACCTAACTCTCCAGGAGAAAAATTGCACCAACTCATCTTGAAGAAACTTTGTTTTTTTCTAAATCACAGATATACTGGATACAGAGCAACACCATAAACAACACAGAAAGGAATTCACTCCTCATCCACATTATGCAGCACAGTAGTAAATTTATCCATTTCTTTCCCCCAAAATAAAATATAAAACCACTTTAAAAACAATTCAGAAATTACCAGGTTTATCCTGCATTTTCTACCCATTTCTTAAAGGCATCTTTCTTCTATTTATTCTACGACTTCTGGAAATATTTAGTCACCATTTAGCAACCAGCCTAATGCCACCAAATCTGTAGCTCAGTCAGTGACCTCAGCTGGTAAAGCATCTTCACAAAAAGCTGCTCTGAGGTATCAGACAGGCAGGTAACTTTTAATTTTAAAATGGGCCAAAACTCGGTGAGGATGAAAGGAGTAAATTTTTGTATCTAGTAATTCCATTACTCACTGTAAAAAATCTGAGACACAAAGTGAAGGAGGGTTCCCACAGAATTGCAGCCTTTGTCTATCTTCCAGGGATGGATAGATGAGAACATAGTTAGGATACATGAAAAGAACAGCAAAGAAACCTAGATCTAATGATGATCCAGTTACAGGTAGAAGCAATATAAGCCACAAAATAAACCTACAGAATTTAAAAGGGAAAGAAGGCAAAGGCATATCCTTGTCACCCACTACTGTAATGAATGGTAAAAAATGAAAGAAATTGAAGTTATATTCAAATTGAATGAGCTACAAGTGATTAATGTAATATTTGTAAATGAAAAAGAGGGAGTTTTTTAGTAAAAATTTCAAAACACAAGTAGTACTTTCCACTTCTCAAACTTAGTGGTGAACCAACAAATATCCACATGACCTGTGTAGATAGAAACCCTATTGAACAGTGTACAACTGGGATAATTGAAGTACAACTGAGCACTAAAGGAAAGACAACTGAACAAAGAATAAAACGTGCAAGATAGGAGATGAACTGAAAAGAAATGTGGAGTACTTAGGTGAATAAACCTGAAGTGCTTACATAATATTCATTCCCTCAGAATTTTATGACTTTAGGGAAGAGAACGTTTTCAATTACTATCTAAGTAACAAGAACAATGGCCACATCAAAAGAAAGAATTGGCTGATTGCAGCAATGAGCTTGTATAGACTGAAATGTTTTCAAAGCTGTGAAATGATATTAATTCTGATCCATGTAAAAGGGCTGTTTGAAGGATTTTAGGCACCACAACTTGACAAAAAAAGAATTCCACTTGGAAAAAAGAGGGCGTTTGAAGGCAAAGATCATTTATGGCTGCAAGAACTGAAGCTTCATAATGGAAACACCCTCCCTAAATTCCAAGCAGAGAGCAGCCAAGGAGTGAGCAAATGCCTTTTGTACTGGAAGTCTGAGGAAACAGATCCCAGAAGAGAACAGGGTGATGAGAGAAACAGAACAACTCTCTAAAATTGCCTCATCTATCCAAGTCCTGCAGCTCATTATTCAACAAGGACCTGTGACTTGAACTCTTCCAAGCAGAATCTAGTCAATAGGGTTTCATGGCTATGATGAATTTTCTAATCTTATAGAACTTTTACACTTCACATTAATGTCTTAGCCTTTACAATATAACCTAAGTGAACAATTCTTAAAGCTGCTACTTAAAAGAACTATTTCTAGATCACCCTAAAAATCCCTTTGGAGAGGATTTCTACCTTATTTGTAATTATTACTACCCCTTATGCACAAGTGCATTATATGCGAATGTCAGACAAGAAATAAAAACAAACTAAACCAAAAAACAGGTAAAGTACTAGCATTTCTGCATCTGAAAGCTGAGTATGGGAAGATGATAAATATTTTTTTTCTTGGCTGGTCCCTTTATTAAACTGATTGTGCATATTTCTTAACTGTGCTTGATTTTTTTTGAATTTTTGTGAGTTACATGTACGCCATACTAACAGTGTCTGAGCATTAACAACACTAAAGAGAAACCTCAATACAGGAACTGATTGAGAAACTTATAAAAAACATAAACTTAACACAATTTTTTTATTATATGCCCTAATTTGAAGCAACCAATATTAACAGAAATAGAGCAAAATACAGTGAATAATTTTTAAATTATCATCCATATCTTGGAAGAACAGTCTTCATTGTCTTAACAAAGAGAACTGGTTGCCCAGTAAATAGTAAGTGAGAAATTATGAAGAGGAGAAATGCACAAGTGCTTTAAAGTTCACAGGAAAATAGAACAAAATTTCTGTTTTATTTACTTTGCCTTTTTACTGAAACTAGGCAGAATACTTTACAGTAAATAAAATAGGTTACCTGATCTTCATTAGTCTACTAAAATTTCTATGCTAAAATAACTCAAAAATATTTGCAACTCATGAATTCATGGAAGTGTTAATTACTGCTTTATTGAGCATAAATCCATTTAAACTGCTCTATTTCCTAAGAAACACATGTAAGCCAACACTTCCAAGCAAAATACTATTGAAGCAATGAAACGTTTCTTAATTTTGGTTCTATTTTTTCAATTTTACCCACACCTAAAAAAATTCAATACTCAAAATGCAACTAAGCAAAGAATTCAGAGCTGAAACTATATTTTGAGAGACATAACACAAACCTCTAAATATGTGCATAAAGGATTATGTATACAAGCTGTCCCTGGAGGATATACTGTGAATCCAGAAATTACTTTCAATGTCTTCTCTGTTCTGTAGGACATTAGAATTCACATAAAACAGCAGTTTTGCTAGGTTTGAAGATTTTACATTAGCATTTTTTCAGTTTTTATGTGTTGTATGAACAAAAGCAGAGAAAACAACAAACAGAAACAACATCAAAAGTATTGAACAATTATTAAGCAACTGACAAAGTTTACGTGTATGCTGTGTTTTCAATCAATGCTTTACTGTTTCTCTTTTTAATATCGCTTATTCTTACTTCAAGTTTAATAATTAATAATGGGCTTAATCAAAATCTTCAACAATTTGACACTATTAGTGAGACCAAACTATGAGAAAAATGAATTAGTTATAAAATTAGATTATGCAAAGGGGAAAAAATAAAACAAAATTGCAATTCTCTTCTCTTTTAAGTGTTCTTAACAATGATGACAAAATTCTCTACTGTCACCACTCAACATGTATGGAGTTTTTATAATTAAATCAATTAGGGAAAATTTTCAACTCCTTACAACTTTTTTCCTAGGCACTAAAACCACTATTCTTTATCTTTGATTACTTTGACTTTTCAACAACCATGAATAAAAATATTCATTGTAAATCCCTTAAAATTTGTGGGTTCTAATGTCAGTTTTAGCAAGAGTTTATCTGAATAGAAACAGTTCAGGTTGTCATTTTCCATAAGCAAGAACAATGCAATCCAAATATAGAAAATGGACATTGAAAAAATTATGTGAAAAATCTAAGACAAAATTTATATCTATGAATTTCATTCCAACTAATTGTTCATTATTTCATTCCTTGCTGAATGGATATCAGTTTAACACACAAATTTTCTGATGGATATTTTGGCATTCACAAGAATTACCACATCACTGAAGAGCCAAACCTGATCATATGCACAAGTGGCTTTATTCTTTCATATATTAAATCATGTTGGCAATACATGCATGAATTTGGAATTCTGTGTATCAAGTTCAGCTCCTTCTCTTTTTCCTTTAAGACAAAAAATAAAGACTATACAAATTATTTGATACATCTAAATATATGGAAGGCACAAGTGCATAAAGCAAAATGTACTATTTAGAGGATCTAAAAAGCATAGAATAAAAAGATCTTCACAGTCATGGAAGATAAAGGAAAATCAAAAATTTAAAAAAAAATTAAAAAAAAAAGATGGAAAAAATATACAAGATCCTAAAGGGCAAAATATATCTACATCTAACAGATAGCTTTAGTACAATATTCTACTTCACAGTAAAGGAGAAGGCAGTTTTCAGAGTAATTTGAACTCTTCCTTTGCAACCAATGTCAAGAAGAGCTTGATATGAAGTAAAGAAACTCCACTTTTTCCTTCTTCCTGCAACACACCATAACAAATGGAATCCTCAGGACTACAGCAGTTACTAGGAATTGTTTGCCTTTCCAGGTCCTACTCTCAAAACCCTCAAGACCCTCTGGATTGTACTGGTTATGTTATTCTTTACCTCAGTGCTCCTGAGGACAATCATTCTGTTTAGCCTTGATGTGCATACCTAGATAAAATTAAGTTTCCTTATACACAGAGAACCTATAGGCCTGAGCAATGTGGTTTTTCACATGATTTTGTGCTCACAGAACATCCTGCTGCCTTTGGTAGCTGCATGACTAGGGATCATTGACCTTGACATGCTCCTTGGACTGCAGCTTGGTTCCTCTCATGGATCTTTGCTGATGCCTGGTTCTCCATAAGGACCCTCTTGCTCCAAATAGCTTTCAGAAGGTGTCCTGATGGTTTTCCACTACTTAAGAATCATAGCTGATTTTCACTTCAAGTTTGTCCTTCAATATCTATGACCTAGGAACACTACAGAAACTACATATCTATTTCAAAATTCCAAAATCTCACCTTTACTTGAAATTTACACCTGTAAAACACAAATCAATCTAAAACATGTACAAAATATATTAAAAGATGAAATACAATATTAGTAACAGGTGGAAAATTGTCTTTTTATATTTTCTTTAAAACGTGACAGTTCTCTTGACTTTTTCAGCCTAACACACACTTCAGAGCAGTGTAGTGCTTTAGAAGATATTAGTATTTCCAGATTTTTCCTCCAGAAAATGATCAGTACTTCATTAAATTAAAAGATTAAACTATGCATCCAGAAAATGATTAGTTATTTGACAATGACCATTTAATAAGGGATCAGCTGAATGACATTAATTGACATTGAAAATTCTCTGCCTTCTTTAGCAATGTTAAGCATCAGTCTAATTAAAAAATAAAATGTTGATATGTTTACAAAAGAATCCTCCCTATCCTCATTAGATATACCAGTAGATACATCTAATCAGGCTATACCCTAGTTATACTGATGGAATGCTAGACCTGAAGAATAGATTTGAAAAATAGTCAAAGGTACACTGGATAATCTTCTTATTTAAGAGTGGAGACATTAATTTTTTCTTTAAGATAATGTCTACCCAGTCCAAGGGACACACCTCTGTGTTTGCCAGTGATTCATGTATCTAGATTGGAAAGCTGTGCCCTTTGCTCCCTTGTTCAAACTTCTGCTTCAGCTAATACAGGGTCATAATGTCTAAAAGGCGTATGGAAAATTCTCTCGACCATCGGAAATTATTCAGTGACCTCCATGACATTCAGCTAATCAACACTGCACTTTAATTTCTGTGTAATCTTCATTAATTAAAGGGGTCAATCTTTCTGCTGAAATGACCAACATACAAGTTTCTTGTGTCTTCAGGAACAGATTCAATGAGGGACAACTGGGACAATATGAACTTCTATATGCAAATACAACAAAATCAAAAGAAACAAAAAAAATTAGCAATCTTTTCTGTGTTTAGCTGACAGAGAAATAAAGATGCAAGCCCTGTCTTAAAAAGTGTATTTTATTAGTGTGTTTTATGTGCTTTTTTATAAACTTCAATTCTTTTTTTTTTTTTTTTTGGAGGGGGAGGGTATGTTTTTATATATCTTATAGCACTGGTGTAGTTGAAACAATCAAAGTCAAGGCAATACCTTTCTGCTTTGACCCTTCCTGTACAGACTTTAATAAATGGTATGCATATCCCAGTGGCACCCACAAGACAAGAAACTGAGAGGACATGCCCAAGAAGTGAAAAAAAAGGGAAATCTATTTCTGAGGAGCAGTGTTAGAACCTCTGTCTTAAAAACCCTCAAGACCTGTGACTGTCACCCTACTAAAATAGTTTCAGGTGATAACCCACTTCTCTGTGTGGTCTCCTGTCCACTAATACCTTGCCAAGGAAAAATCTCATAATACCAAAACCAAGATTTGCATATGGTCTATAAAATTTATAATAAAACCCCCAGCAGAATCATCATGCTTAAAGCAAAGCTTTGTTTTTATTAGTGTAGGTACAGCTGTGAAATCGGGCCAAGACACAGAGGAAAGGATGAGAAAAATCACCTTTTTAAGATGCTTTTATAGATTATTCCTATATTCCTTCAGGATTCTCCCTAACTGCTGTTATAGGATGCAGAGAGAAACCGGCTTGTCCCATCATCTTGATTCTCCTCCTTCTGATTTTAGCCCTTCCAAAACACTTTATAAATGCAGGAGAGGAAAGAGGACAGGATATTACTTGCCTTATACTTCACTGGAACAATCTGGATAATTAAGCTGCCCAAGCACCTGCTGTGTGAAACAAGCATGCAAAAATCTTGCTTTCATGATTTATGCCATTTCAGGTGTCTGCTTTTTTACTTATCTTCAACAGTGTGACACATCTGCTTGGAATTTATTATTTGTTTCCATTTCACAATAGTTATTTAGTAGTCTACAAAATACAAATAGACCAGGAGAGATTTGAGTTTCACTGGTAAATAGGAAAGTACATGCATGAAGATGTTAAAATCAGCATGAACTGCATAATCACAAGAGTGATTTACAGGCTGACTGGCAGCCAGAAAGAATTTGATCATTTTTTCCTAATCTCTTATAACGTAACACTTTAAATTTTGGTAATTGGAATTCAGGAATGTACAAAGAATAGACCAAACCCAAACTGCAGAGGTACAACCTGAGAAGTGCCATGTCTAACTCTAGCAATGCACAATAACTACAATTTTTTTCATTGAGCCAAAAAGAAGAATCTGATGTCTATCTAAATTGTTGCATATTTGTTTCCAAAGATTTATCTCTAAAACTTCTAGTATTTAAAAAATATATTTTTTGCAATTGAATAATACTTTTGTTGTCTTTTGTTCTTTAATTGTTGGTTAGAAAATGGCAATTAATACTACTCAGGTCTATGCTACACTTCAATTTTGTATTGTACAACAATATTCTCATAAATTATACCTTATCAGCAAATATTTATATGTGCTGGGTAGAACCTCATGTAATAAGTTAAGCTTTGGACAAACTTCAAAACTGAAGCTGGATATGGAAATACAATCATCAGAATTCCAAAGGCCTAATATGGTGTATTATGTTTATTCAAACTCTACACTATTTTTAATGAACTGAGTAGATTTTAAATTGTGAAGCCAAGAGGCAAATTCCTCATATGTCACATTTAATTTGCAGAATTATAGCTACTTAAATGGTGTATTTTTCTCTTTTCATGTGTAGTTACTTGTATCTTGCATGTTGAAAAATATACCTGTTGGAGAATGGGTTCATATTTGATTGATCAAAATAAATAGAAATAAAATACAAGAAAGGTCACCACATATCACACTTGAATAGTCCAGGCAAGCTGCAGCTGTAATTGAACCAGAGGACCTCCCAGCAACCCTGTCATCCCATAACTCAAACTTAAGGCAGCCACAGGCTCTTGGAGATCATGGAAGAATGTTGTTAGGATAGAGAATTTGAAACCTACAGAATCTGGTTCGTGTCACTTCTGTGGCCATTCCCACCACACAAAGCTTCAAAGCACACTCCATGTGCATTTGACACCATGACACTTCTAATTCCTCTTCTAAATATTTGGGCAACTTAAAAGTAACTTTGTGGATGATAACACAGAAAAGCATCTAATTAAGAAAAACATGTGCTCCATAAACCAAATTGAACTGACCTGGGGGGCAGAACAAAACTTTGCTCCCAGTAGATTTTATTAAAATAATTTTATCCTTCTTGCATACTTTGATCAGCAATATGATAAAAATAGTTATTAAATTATCATCAGCCACTGCATACCAAGCATTCATTTTACAAGCACTGGTGGTGGAGAGGAATCATAATTAAAAAGCAAGCATGTCAGACCATCTGCAAAGTTGTGCAGATGGCTTTTTTACAGTAGTAGAGAAAACATACTTATTTATACTTAGCTATTTTTAAGTACTTGAAAAGGAAAGGCACTCCATTAATACTTACCAGCATGAATGCTGACCCAAAAGGATTCATAAATACTAAGCTTTGCTTCTGGCACTTGAACAACCACACTGATTGCAAATATCATGTCCTAATCCACTAGCTTCTCTGTTTCTGATCCTGTATAATGCTCTGTAGGCTTAACAACCTTTAACATTTCACAGTTAACTTCTTGAAAATTAATGGGAAGAGTGGAGTGAAGTAGGATGAGAGCTAGCATCCACAAAAGAATATTAAATTTGCAAATCAGAGCAAAGTGGTAGTGCTCCATTTTCGAATATTTTTAGCACTCTGTATGTAGTATATTATAAAAGTGATTGACTATGTATTTAAAATACAGACTATCTTTCATAAGATACACTTTTGCAGGACACTTTTATATAAACATGGTAAGATGCAGCCTTACCCAATTCAGAATAAGAAATTAACAGTTAAACTAACTCATAAATTGTAATCAGACCAGCTTCTCTGTAATATTTCTTTAAATAGGTCCATCAGGCCCAATATTTGTCTGGTTGTCAACTGAAAAACTGAACAGTGCAGGAAGAAATATAATATTCTTAAATATAAACATTCATGGTATTTTTTTTTCTGACAGACATCAGAAACACCTCTTTGATATATTTGTAAAGAGAGAAAGAATAGAGACATTTTGCCATTCAAAACAAGTATTAAAATTCTTGCACCGACATAGTAACAAGGTACCTCATTATATCAGCCCTGCCCATATTTCTAGGGAATTTGACAGGAGTGGTTACTCAAGCAAATCATGCTCAGCAAAAAATTCAAGATGTGTTGTGACTTAGGATGTAGAAATGTAGGAGCACAGATTCAGAGGAGACATGCACTATAATGATTTAGGGCAAGGGTTACTGTTGTTCGCCACCTGGAATAAGAAAAGAACATTTTGAGAAAAGCTACGTGTTCTGACATTCCTATATATTTATGGCAATGCTTTATGTCTTGAGTGTTCAAAGGAAATTCCTGGGTATTATTTGTACTTAAAGCAGTATTGCAAACCCAGACTCTGGCCCACAGTGCTCCAAGGTTTGACTGACAGGAAGTTTACACCTCTTAGCCCAGACCAGTGCAGGGATAAAGGAACTCTGTACAAGATTTAATATTATGGAGCTGGCCTGTGCCTGTGACCTTTCCTTCCTCAGAAGTTCCCACACAGCACAAGGCTGTAGCTTATTATTCCTGAGTACAGGACGAAAGAGAACACACACAAGCTGAATCTCAGCACCACAATTGCTACATTACCCCAGTTCATGAAGCAGACAAAGCTCTTATTGCACCCAGGCGCCAGCTACTGAACTAAGAACAGCCAAAGCCTCCTTCCCTTTCTTTTACTTTCAGAAGAAAGACATTACTAAAATAGTTTGTGCTCTCATCCCTCCATGCCAGAAGGGAATTCATGTGTCTACACAATAAGTAGCCTTCAGTGACCAGATAGCTTTGCACTGGTGGAACCATACCTGATTAATTTTGAAAGTTGTGTATCAATTTAGTGATGAGCTCCTCTTATTTCAATGTTCTTTTTCAAGTAGGTCATTTCACATGTCTTCTCCAAGAGCAATTTATTTTACCCTTTCATCCCCAGTAAGAAAAAGGTCTGGATTTGAAGTTACCATGACTTTATACTTATTCCTAAACATATGTTTGTGAGGTTCAGATGTAATGCCTGTAACAGTTATCACAGCTTGGTGCAGATTAAGTTCAAGAGTCTTCTCATGAGAAAGAAATTGAAAAGATACTGCAGCACTGTACTCCTGTTCTGTATCATCCAAAACTGTAGTAAATCACTCTACATCATCATCAAGATCACTAATAATCATGAATAAACAGAACCAAAGAAAGCCCATCACAGAACATCACTTGAATACTCTTTTAGTCAGCAAGTATTCCAAATTCATTTTGTATGTAGTATTTTTCTCATCTTGCATGAGTTTTTAAATAGAGTATTCATGCTGAACTCTACATATGTAGCACAAATTGGGGATGGGTTGCTTTGTTTTCAAAGCTAACACATAGCCTGAAATATTACTTTCTTCAACAAATTCTGTTTTCTGGTGTTATTCTCACTATGTTCTTGGACTACAGCTCAGTTTTGTGATTGTTTCTTCTGGTAATTTACTGGATATTTTCAAGAAGGATTTATAACACCCTATTTTCTATCCTTTGTTCTGTGCAGAAAAATATTTTCCTTCCTTCTGCGATTTAGTCTTTTATTTGTCTTTTGCAAAGTCTTGAACACAAGTGCCAGCACCTTTGAGATTTCACAGGTTTGTTAAATGTCTGGGAATGATGCTCAACAGGCTCATCTAACTTACAAACCTCTAGCTCACCTAAGCATTTTCTAAATCCTTTTTTGTTTGTAGGTCAGGCTGGCTTACTGCCAGCATTTGTTCTATTAGACACCAGTAGTAACCTCATTAGTGAAGATCAGAGAAGAACAGCATTAAACACATCAGCCATCCCCCTACCATTATCCATGAGTAGAAGTCACATTCTGTACTCCCACACTCTGGCAGTGCCTAATACTTTGTGATTAATCATCTCACCACTGACGTGTTTTTGGAGCAAATGTGTTGTTTACTTGAGAATGGGTCCTAATTCCATTCTGTGATTTGCTTGTCCAAATGTTGACCTTGAAATTAGCAAAGGAGAAGAAAGGGATGATTCACTGTTCCTCCTTTACCTTTCTCTCTCAACTTTCTTTTACATGTAAACACTGAATAAAATTTTAGCAGTGAAACTCTCAATCCTTCTGGCTTAGAGGGGTATACTTATCTGCTGAAAACATTTTTATACCTTTGCTTTGCTGAAAGGGATCAATATTTGGTAACCATTTATTTGCAGAGAGCAGTGACACTGTGCAGCAGGGAAGTACCAGATCCCTCATGAGTTAACACATCTCAAGCAATGCTGAACATTACACTTGGCCAGAGTCAACACTGATGAAGCAAATTTTTGAAGATGCAAATTTAAATTAGCCTTTTTGGTGGAAAGAGAGGATTAGCTCTGAGTTTATATTATCAGTTGCCTGCAGAATCATTACTGACACCCATTCTTTTACAGGGTGTTATTGCTTCAAGGCACAACGGTTGTACCTAACAAATTATCACAATTCCCTGAACTCACTATGTATCACAGATTTCCTCTGTCTGAGAAGTAGAATTAGTCTTCTGGTGCCAATGTGATACAGTCTAGCAGCCATGCCAGATATCCCTGATAACCCATTTTGCACCTTCCCATTAGCCTGCATTGGCCATGGAGGTGCACTATTCATAAAATCCTGGAAAAGTCTACTTGGGACTTATACATGTGGCACCACAGCTGGTTATTACCCTGATTATCTGCATGACCCTATATTCACTCATAGTTCTCTAGCTCTCTTTTCCAGAAACCTTTGATCTGCAGACAGTCTATAAAGATCTGTTCCTTTCATACCATTATTCCTCTTGTGCACCAGAAGCTACGTATACCACCTAAAAAGTATAGATTTTACTCCAAACCTCCACACTTGACACTGCTAAGTATCTTTCCATACAAATCCTGGGAGGCTCACAGCCCATAGTGCAGCATATGTGGGAGTGCTGGATTGGAATTCTCTGCAACACAAAGTGAGACATGGAACCTTCGGCAACAGTGGCTGGAGGAGACAGACAAACAGCCTGTTATGAACTTGTTCCCAGAATGGCTCAAATTAGTGCAGCACTAATGAGGTACCATCCCTGGGATACATTACCAATGACATTCATGACAGATATAGGTAGGTGAAGTACATTTATACTACAACAACTAATTTACAGCAGTACAGCTTTGCAGACTGCACAATGACTCTTAAGGTGTATTTGCTTGGAGGCATAGACAAGGACAGACTTTACCCTGACTTTTACCTTTTTTCTCTTAGTAAGTTACAACGCAAAGGTTTTCATAATTTACCTATATCAATAGATCCCATTGTCAAAGCTTTAAATTTCAGAATAACTGGAAGAATTCATTAAAATGATTAATATTCAGAAACAATGGATTGTTAATTCAACTGCTCTGTTGGAGGTCACAGTTACAATTTCTGTTTATACTGAGACAACCACCTACTATAACCTTCCAGTTTCATTACACTTCATGACTAATGACATTTTCTTACAGGAATGAGCAACCATTTAATATGAATGTTGCCATTGTATTACTGTTTCTTTCTTACAGAACTCCAATTTTCTAATTTATTAATAAACCTCCATGAATTAAGCAAGCAATCACACAGCACTGACAGCAGAGTCAATCTCAAAATCCCATTTCCCTCCTCCGGAATCTTCAGTACACTCGGAAAACTCACATATATGCATTTGTGCATAGGCAGATTCTAGCATTTTGTTATTAAATAGGAAGGGAAAAACTTACAAGAATTATCTCAGATGTCGTTCAAATCTTTCAGTCTTTAGTATCTGTATTATTGGTAGGTTGTAGTATTAACTCTATCCTTAACTCATCAACATATCTATCTGTTCACCTTATTTTTTGCTGTTGACCTAAAGCCCCCAATCCTTCCGTCTCGAACTTAACATTTTTAAAGAATTACCACTTTTTTTTAGAGGAGTATGACGTGTACAGTGTTCAAAGCTTTTTCAGAAAAGTTTTCTATAGATATAACCACAACATGCATCAAAGGTTCAAACAGACCATTGATGGGATGCTCCATACATCAGTGTGAAGAAGAGCTGGAGGCCATGGTGCAACAGCAGAGCTGTGATGTAGTTGCCATCACAGAAACGTGATGGGAGACTTGCATAGCTGGAGCACCTCACTAGATGGCTACAAGCTCTTCAGAAGGAAAAGGAAAGGGAGAAGAGGTGGAGGAGTGTCCCTTTATATTAGGGAGGATCTCAATGCCATGGGTATCTGAACTAATGATGATCAGGTTGAATGTCTATGGGTAAGAATTAAGGGGAAGGCCAACAAGGTTGACATCCTACTGGGAGTTTGTTATCCTCCACTCAGCCAGGAGGAAGAAGTAGAAAACTTACTCTATAAGCAGCTAGAGAATGCTACCTAATTAGAGGATACAGTCATCATGGTAAAACAGCCTGCAATTTCAGCTAATGTACTTGACACAGAAGCTTCAGCCTTTAGCCTGAAATCCACTTCCCATGTGTGGTACTTCACACTTCTGCATTATGCAAGGGGAATATCTAAGAGCCCTCTGTATACAGTAACTGCTCATGCACATTAAAAATAAGGCTTTACTAAAACAACTCAACAATCAAAACTTTTACACACCTACTGTTTAATCAATACATCAGCATCAGAGAATGCTGATGCTGTAAACAAGCCATTTGCAATTTTATTAAGTGGCAAGTGCTTTGGCTGCATGTTTTAAGGTATATTTTTCTGTCCATTTCACTTTTAAGTATTTGCTTAAATGACCTAAAGGAGGGCTTCTCTTCAAACATTTTTATAAGAGTGAAATTATATACTAGGTTTTTGTAGATTAATAAAGGTGACTTATAGCTTTATGAAAAATAAAATTTATTGTGTGCATGACAACAGCTACTCATCAAGCTTTTAGTATTCTAATATATCACCCATAAGATACACCTTGCTGGACAAGGAATGTAACCATTAATGCTCACAGAAATTATGCGGTACAGGTTTAGTATTTTATATCTTAGGGATTTTACAATTTCATCATAAATGGAATTTGGAACATAGAGACTACTTAGAAATTCAAGACTACTTTGTGGTTTCTTTAAATATTTTTACCCAAGTACTCAATTTAAAATAAATTAAGCCATAAAACTACACAGAAGAAGAGTGCATTTTGAATATCAGCAAATAAAAGTTGACTATGTTGTATAAAACAATTGAACTCCTCGGTCTGGATATATTCTTATTCAATAATTCTGTCATAAATCATTCCCTGCTACATGTGCTTGGCTAAAGGCATTACTTGGCTCTTGCAGCTGTACTTTTCATGCTTTTGAGTCATAGGAACTTCTGGAGTTTATTTCAACAAACTATGATAGTGCAAGCATATTTTATAGGTAAAATCTCTTCTGGAACAAACCAGTGGGAATAGAAGATGACTCAGAGGGATGGCATTTAATTAGTATTATCTATGGTAATAAGCCATTCCAGGACTAAGCTAGTCATGACAAAGAAAACAGCTCCTCAATCTTAACAGGACTTCAGGGTTTAGCTTGAAATAATGACTTATCACTGAAAGTTTTAGCAAATGCAAATATAGAGCTGCAAATATATCCTGAGCTGCCAGTATAATTCACAGATTTAAATACAATGATTTATTTAATCCACTACTGCCTAGTAAGTGGATAATATTATTTCTTAAATACTAGTTCTTATAGTAAAAAAATTATGATTAAAATCTGCTGTGCACTGGTTTATATCTAAAAACTAGGGCAGCTGTAATTACCTAGATAGTAGGTAGGAGCAGGAGTATTTACTGCTGTTCTGACAAAGGAATGGAAATACTTTTCTGTCAAACATATTTTTAGCATCTATATAGAACAGTTTGCCATATTTAAAGTACACTGTAATCCCCTCTAAGAGGGGAGGGGAGGGGAGGAAAACAGTCCAGTCAAGATCAGCACAAAAGTTTTATGTCACCTCATCACCAGGCCTTTAAGAAAGACTTCGTGACAGGTGTCACCAAATGACACAGAAGGAAAGACTCACACACAGTGACTCCGAGGAATCAAGCAGGAAAAGAACCACTTTATTTACATTTCATGACTATTTATAGAATTCCAACAGTGACCGTGGATTGGACAGTGATGGTAAGACCTCCTGACCCTAGGTCCCATCAACAGTCCATCAATTCTGTCTTCCTCCAAAGAGGAATGCAAAAAATTCATTTTTACAAGAACAGAGTGTGAGAAACTGCAAAAAGTTATCTGTCAACAATCAGAAGGCTGAACACAAGGGCAACAGATAGGAGCTATTTTCTGTTGATCTCTGCAATCTAAACTATCTGCCAAATGCTTGCCACTGGTAAAGTTTTAGGGTGAAGGTGGGGGAGCAGGTCTTTTACTTTCTAGTATCTACTTCATATCAAACCCATGGAATTATGTGCATGCCATGATTATGACTGCAGTATACACGTCACTTCCTTCTTTTATATTACTGGATACAAGATGTAAAGAGTAATCAGAGCTTTCAGAGCTAGAAAACCCAAGTGTTTGCTAAGTAGCAAGTTCTTATCTCTAAAGGAAATAGTCATGAGGGAAGCACAGATTTGTCAGCCTTCTTTTCACACTGCAGCTGTATCCAGCCAGGCTGGTACTCCAGACTACCCCTACAGTCAAGGAATAGACACAACTTCATCTATTCCTCCAACTTAAATAAACAAGGAATGTCCAGCCTGTGTAGCATGGACTGCCTGGATGTCTCAGGCTCCCCAGGCCAAAAGAAACACCTCCATCCTTTTAATGTAATGCCATGCTGAAGCATGCAAAACCATGCAAAAGTAGTATGCAAATTCTACCCCAAAATCCATTTGTGGAATTAAGTTTGCATTCCCGAGGGCTTTGACTGTAAATTGTTAGAAGTAAATTGAGCTAAAAGAATTTCTGAAAAGAACCAGTCAGAAGCATATTAAAACACTGCAGAATAATTTATGGGTGGCAACTGTAATGATGTGATGTATCATTTGTGAATACAACAAATTTTTCATTAGCATTTTAGAGTTAATTTCAGCAAATTAATTCATATTTAAAGCTTACTTAACTGTACAAAATTGAACCCTACATCTATGAAGAATATTTGACAACATTAAAACAGTTTCTGGGTTTAGGTGACATTTTATGGCTTAAGGTGAAAGAATTAAACAAATTGGAGTTATGCTTGTTTGACATTCTAGACATTCTTCAGTTTATATGCTAAAGCTGTCCTAATTTTTCAGCAAGACTGGTCTCAGAACTGACTGCCTCTGAGTGGCTTTAGAGCACAGCCACAGTTTTGAATTGTGGACAGCCATGTTCTTGCTTACATGCTCTGATTTGAATTGGAAAACAGTAATGGGAATACTTTCAGCTGAATATAAACTTCATTGACTATTTTGCTGAAATTAAAGTATCTGTGTTCCAAGTGTGATATAAAAATAAGGAACCTGGAGTGATTATCTTCTGAAGTAGCTCAATGTCCACAGCACATTTCTCTGAACCTTTTGCCTGACAAAGCAAATACTGCCTAAAGAATATTAGAACTTACAGGAGCTTTTAGCAAAAATCAAAATTCAACTCAAAAGCATAAACAGATTTTACCTTTACTTTTCCAAGAGATTCAAACTATGTCTTTCTAGACTAGAAGAAAACATGGTTATAAGATACATTAATAGAAAATAGCGCAATAAATGCATTGAATTTGAAAATGTCTAGATTGGGCCCTTGAATGTGACCCACTTCTCTTGTGTTGCAACAACACGTAAGCACACATATAGTACACGGAGTTTTATTTAATTTCTCCAGGTGCCCATTTTCCAGTAATAAAACAGGAATAATTATTCCTCCTCTATTTGCATGACTCATGGCATAAGATTATAAAATATTTGGAACAAAAGAGACTTTTGATAATTTTGTGGTAAAATGGATACTCCAAACTAGTCCAAATGATACACCACAAAAATGCTAAGAAGTCCAAATCTGTAGAAAGCAAATGCTAAGTTAGCTTCCTTATTCTCTGAAGCACTTTTCCTAAGTTTCCTGAACTAAAACCTCTAATCATACTTGAAGAATGTTCATCGTATAGGAATTTCAATTACACACAGATGCACCTGACCCAAACACAGCCAAATTCAAAGTCATTATGAACTAAATGCTTAAAATGATAAATTTTATTAGGATCGTTATTTAAATTACAGCCAAGAAGACTCATGAAAATCTTGGTTCTGAAGGTTGCAATGGGAAATCTCACTCTAGAGAAAATAAAGAGTATATTGCTGATATAGCATGTAATGCATCCTGAGCTGTTTAAAAACCTTTGAAGAATTAGTGTGGCAAATATCTTGCCTACAGTGACAGGATGTTCTTTTGGTTGTTTTTCTGTGCAGGTTTGTTGGCTTTTTTTTTTATTTTTTAAAAGAGACATACTTTGGTGACAAGAGACTTCTCAGTTAAACTGCAGTTGCCTACTCTAAATTTATTGAGCTTGATGAGAACAAACACAAAGTCTGTGCTACTCTTGGCACTATCAATCACAGTGTTGGGTAGTATCGCATCTTAAGCTTCTTGATTGAGAAATCGTTTCCTGCTTACTTACTAAGATGTGCAACGCATGCTAATGCACCTGTGGATGAGGGAAAATATTGTGATAAACTATGATATATTTTTCCTGAGTTCAACAAAATATCCTAAACTGACAAATGAGAGATCTAGTGGGACTAAGAAACATTTTATTAGAAAATCAAAGATCTGTTTACCCTATTTTCTAAAATTTATCACTCTTTTCTCTCAAGAGTTCACATCTTTTCAAGACAACTTCAGACGTCTAAAAATTTTTCTAAATTGGTCCACTGAAGCTGAAATTTCACTTATACCACATGTGAGGTTATTTCAGAATCAAGAGAAGTGAGTGCCAATGAAAAATTATTCAGTTGAAAAGCCTTTTCTTTTTCCTTAGAGGAACTGAACTACCTGAAATACTTTTTACTTATATAACACCTTTATGCACAGCTATATAAGCAATAGGAACTATTTATGTATCTTCATTAGTATTCTGGGATGTGTCAGGAATGGCATTGCCAGCAGGTCAGGGAGTGATCCTGCCCCTCTGCTCAACCCTGGTGGGGCACATGTGGAGTGCTGTGTCCAGTCCTGGGCCCTCAGGATAGGAGAGTCATGGAGCTGCAGGAGTGGGTCCAGTGGGGGTTACAGAGATGATGAAGGGCTGGAGCATCTCTCTTATGAGGAAAGACTGGGGGAGCTGGGGCTGTTCAGCCTCAAGGAGAGATGACTGAGAGGGAACCTCATCAATGTCTGTCAGTGCCTGCAGGGAGGGGTCAGAGCAGGGACCAGGCTCTGCTCAGGGGTGCCCAGCAATGGGACAAGAGGTAAGGGGCAGGAACTGATGCACAGGAAGTTCCACCTGAACAGGAGGAAGAATTTCTTTCCTGTCCAGTGACCACACACCAGAACAGATCATCCAGAGAGGGTGTGGGGTCTCCCTCACTGGAGATGTTCTAGAACCACCTGTGATGCAATCCTGTGCCATGTGCTCTGGGATGACCCTACTCAGCAGGGAGATGGGATCAGATGACCCTCTGTGGTCCCTTCCAACCTGACCAATTCAGGGATTCTCTGAATTTGGGTTTTATTTATATAGCTATCATATCACTCAGTAGATATATTTAATATTATGGAAACTGACAAAGCATCAACATGATCAGATGGACAGGAGTACAGTGTGAATGCAAGAGCTGAAGACATTCCTTGAAGAGGAAAATTGAGCAAAAATTCAGTTATGATTATTAAACCTAAGAACTCACTGAATGTACTGGTTAGATTTTTCCCCCACTACAGTAGAAGGCCACACAGATTGAAAAACAGTAATATAAAAGATAGAATTCCCTGGCCCCCAAAATTTGGGTGATTACATTTTCTCTGTCAGAATGCTGGCTGTACCAGACTGGAGAATATGACAGCATTACTTCCCTGCCATGCAGATATTTCTTTTCATAAGTAAAAGACAGTTATTTGGGATCCTGACTGAACTCCTGTGAAATTCGTGTTACCTATGTAACTTTTAATTATATAATTCTGTAACACAAACAAATAAAAATCATAAGCATTTTTATTTTCCAGAGTGCAATATGGGAAGGCATAAAAAATAGATGTCTCTGTCTTAAATTACAAAACCATTAAGAGTGTTGTCTCCTACAAAAAAAGCTTGAAATTATTACTGATATTACCAAAATAATTTCTTTTAATTGATGAGAAAAAAAATGGCCAGAGACATAAAATATACTTTTCTCTCAAAATAGCACCATATTTGAGCAAAGAGGATGACTAATATTGTATTGTGGTGGTACAGAATCATTCAAATTAAATGCACCAAATTTTAGCTATTAGCCTAGAAAATAAAACCAAGAAATTATCATGTGTAATTTCTGAAAAGACAGTGCAGAACTAATTAGCATGAAAAACTATATTCAGGTTGTTTCCTCTCACTTTTCTCCACAGATAACATTCATTTCTACAAAGCAACTCCTGAAGTAATACTTTTTTTTAAAAAAAAAGTAATTGAACCTTTTCCTAAGAGCATCGTATTGTTATATGTTAAATTAGTTATGCATTTTGAATTTATAAGATGTCAGAGACTACATCCACGTATTTTCAATGATCAAGCTGCCAAAATGATTCAAGTTAAACTTTTCTTTAGATCACCTTGCTTTCCATAATGCTGTTCCTTTCCATTTTGCCGTATTATCAGACTGTAATTTTATAAACCTGTTCACACCCCCTAACTGTGCACAGCTACAGAATTTTAAATGACCAAGGTGGGTTACAGATGTGCATCTGTGCCACAGGACATGCTCAGAGGCCTTGAAGCACAACAAAATATGGAATTCTTTGCCCATGGTTTGAGCACTAAATAAAAGTAAGATGGACAACCACTGAAAAACCCTGAGTCTAACTGGAGACAATTCAATAGCTGTAAAAGTATTTACATCTACCCTTTTCAGAAATAAACTGGACATAACAGAATATTCTGATTTTTCAACTTTTATGTACTTATGGCCATGGGCAGATTATTCTTTTCAATTTTTTTAAAGTTTGCTATCAAACCCCTCTCCTCTTTACCAATCAACTAATATTCTGCACTGTAAGCATCACATTTCTTAAATAATTTCATTTTTTTCTGCCCAAAAAAATATGTTTCTATATATCTGTTGATATAGAAACATAGACTGAAACACACTGTTTCCACTCCATGTACAATCTAATACAACTATCCTGAAAATAGATAAAAACACACATTTTAATACAAATGAGAAACCAGAATGCTGTGTATCTGCTCTGGTTGCCTGTAAGGTGTTATATACAGGGAATATTCCTGCAATATTACATAGCTATTATGTTTTGAACCGTATTTCTAAGCTGTGTTACATTCTTATTTTTCTCCAAAGTCTTCTGAGGGGTAACATTTACATTATTTTTCTAGCATGTTTTAAAAATTCTACTCCAGACAGTAAGAAAAAAACAGATATATTTATTATTTAAAGAACATTCATCCCAGACTATAACAGCAAAAGATATTAATAGCCATACTCAAATATCTGAAACAAAACATTTAGGAGCTAAAAAGGAGTGCAAGCACACAAAAGCATGAGTAGATTCTTCCCCAAAAACAGAGTAGGAAAATAAATGTTCAGAACATGAGACTTTCTCCCATTAACTGAACGACAGAACATATTGTTTCAGAGGAAAATCTTCATTCTGTGCAATGCTAAAAACCTGCAGTACAAGATACTGCAGTTCCCAGATTCTGCCTAACACCTGCTAAAACACATGGAAACAAGACACCTCCATTGCTTTTAGCACAGTTTGTAAAGTACATTACCTGTTTCAGGCCACACAACAGCCTGACAAAAAAAGGAGAGTTTTTGTTGGAGAGTTCTGCCTCCCTGCACTAACATAAGAAGTGACCTATTAAAAGCTAATCATGAAGACTAAGGTCAATGAAATAGTCATTATAGCTTAAAAATACACATTCAGTCAAAAAAATCATTATACTACAATTCATTGGTTTTTGTATTTCAAAAACAGTACTTACAAGTTATGTCATTAAGAACACAGAACCAGCACAATACTAATTACAGGCCTCAATAACTCCCACGGGAAGCAATTTCAGATTTTCCCAAAGACAAAAGGATAAGCATATGCATCTTGGTAACACTATCCAAATTAATGTGGAAAGATTTCTACAATCTGACAGAAAGAAAATGAAAGAACATTTTCAGAGATTTCAATTACAAGAGTGAAACAATTACTCTGTTATCTGTTTTATATCTCCCAAAGTAATTTTCTTTCAATTGACAGTAAAGGCAAACTTAATGCAAATGTATTTACATCCAGCTCTTTGCCATGTACAGAATCTGAAATTAAAATACAGGGTGAAGAATTTTTCTGCTGACAAATACACAGAAAATGAATTAAGAAACTTTTAGGTATGTGGATATATTTTGCCAGAACCACTGGTGATGCTTTCTAAAATTAAAGCATAGTTTTACCCCAGTAGGTTTTCTTTGCTTTGCTATCAATAATACACTAGTCTACCTTTCCCTTGAAAGACATTCACTCAGACCTGTATATTTTCACAATATTACACAGTGGAAGATTTTTCTTGTTACTGACTATGTTAAAAAAAGGTTCAATACCAGCTATGCTTGATGAAAGAGTCAGACTGCTTAACAAGCTGCTGGAACAGCAGTTATATCACATCAGCTTTGACTCAGAATTCCCAGCTGAAGAGGAAGTCTGGATTTCTCACACAGACTCATAAAGTCAAAGGTTAAAAATTATTAAATTTAATCCAGGTAGCACTCTAGTCTCTTATGAGAAAGAAAGCATGTGTATGGCTCTAAAGTAGGACTATTCCATGGAAGCCTTGCATTGGTTCACACGTACCTTTGACATTGCTTTCTCTTTACAGGTTATTTTGTTTGCTACATCGTTTCACCATCAGTTTGCTCATTCTAATTTTTTCTTCTTGAAAGCCTATTTAAGTTCATGTATTTAAAAATTAGGAGCGAGAACTTTGGAAGAAAAAGAAAAACCTGCCCAAAACATTCCCAATCTTAAAAGAATATAATTTTTCATTCTTTTAACTCATTTTAGTCTCATGTGCATAAAGGCAGCCTGTGAGTTGCTTAATAAAGCATCTTGTGAAGCTGTATTACACCTGCTTACAGCAATTATACCAGACAGGAGTTACAGGAACACAGCGTGCTCAGAATTAGAAGCATTTACTCTTGGAATATATGGAAAATAGCAAGTTATGCATGATGCAGTTCAGTTCAGCTCATTTTCAGCAGAGCTCCTGCAAGTTACAGTAGAGTATGCTTGCATGCTTAACTAAGTGCATTAACGTTTTGGGTTAGATTGGCAACACACTTTTGAACCAAACATCTCTTATCACCTCTCACATGGCCTTGGTTTGCATTGCAGAATAGTCTCAGAGGACAAAATTGCATCCCTTTTGAATTAAAGTAAACTGACATTGTACTTCACTTTAGTGACCTAAATCTCAGGCTGATGTTTACAGGACCAGGGCAGAGTCAGGCTGAGCTAAAGCCCTAGAAACATGCATAAATACATAAATATGCAAAATTCAGGTCTTTAACCACAAAGAAGTTTGTTACAAGCTCTCTTCTGTTATACTACACTACTGGCTATTGCAGACTGAAATTTTCACAGTGGCAGCAGCCCTGGTATTCTCAGTGGAACTGCTGATAGTGCCAGCACCCTGAACAGACTGGGTAGACACCGAGACAACTCTGCAAATGCTGGCTAGCCATCATAAATTACAGAACCCTTCTTCCTCTCTAACCTTAGGAGCTTGCACCTGGATTATGGAGAAGTTTCCTGGCAGATCCAGTCACTCTAAATGAACAGGTCACCTTCTCCCCTGTGCAGGTTGCTGCCTCAGCCATCAGAAATGGAGTCAGAGCAAAGGAAAGGGACATGTGAGTGCCATTGTGGGGTTCTGCCTGTGTGACCACAGGAAGGGCATAAGGAAGAGGGCTGTTGCATCTGCATGGACTTCAAGGTTGAAGGTAAGTGAACTGGGAGGAATAGAAGTGTCCAAAATATATATATTCAGGAAGGTTACTCCTCCAGATGAAGCAGAAGCTCTGATGACATTTCCACTTCTGACCCTCATGAAGGAACTATGGGTTTGCAGTTACAGGAATCAGGTGATGAATGTTCTGATCAGCAACAGAGAGGCTCTGTCTCCAGCCAGGCAGAGGAAAAGGACAGCTAGTCTTAATGGACTGTATGGAACAGATTTCTTGGCACATCAGACCCATGGGAGAATAATGCTTTGGTGGACACTGGTGTGTGGGAAGATGGTTTGTAGGGATAGTGCAGAAGGCAATTTTCCTCAATTAGTTACAGCTGTACTGATGACCAAGGAGTGGAAACAGCCTTGCCTGCCCAATGAGGATGGGTGTTATAAAAGAGTGGGCTAGCTGGCTGGGAATTGGAATCCAGAGTCTGCTGGCTATGCTGTGAGGATGAAGGGGCAGATAAGGTAAGAAGATGTTGTGTGAGGGGTAGACAGAGTTGGGTGGCTGGATAAGGAACAGACTGGGGCTAGCCATTCATGCAGAAGGAAACTTGTGGAATGGAGTCAGTGCTGTGTGGAGCTGCCTGTAAGAAAAGAAGTCAGTACTGTGTGAAGCAGCTAATGAGGAAAGGAGTCCACTGAGAGAAGGCATGAAGAGTTTTTAATAAGAGATGTGATGGTGCCAGTCATGTCTGTCTCAAAATAATTGTAACACCAGTGCACAGTGGAACTTAATGCCATCAGGGTCCATGGAGGAACAACTCAGCTGGGTTTCTGGAGTGACAAGTATTCCTAGCTGGTGAAGTGACCCTAACAGGAAAAAAAGGGGCATAAGTACCCTGCTGCAGACTAGCCCAGATTCCCAGGGTGTCCTTTGCAGAGACTACCTCAGAAGAGACACTGCAAGAACCTAAAGCTGTATCATGGGTATAGGTATACTTTTGCTGTAGACACCATGAAGATTAAACAGCCCAGCCTTGCCCAGCCTCTCAGATGATCCATCTTTAGTGGGCTTGCTGCATGCCAAGGATCAGCAGGTGCCAGTTGTTACCATGATGGTGCATCAGTGGCAATACTGCACTATCCAAGTACCTTTGGTTCCTCTCCATGAGCTTATTCATCAATGAAGTCATCAGCAAGACTTAATCACGCTTAAGCAGCCCCATATGGCTGGTGCAAAAGTCTGATGGAGAGTGCAGGCTTATAAACTACTTGTGACCCGAACACACCACTTTCCACAGAGTGCAACCATACTGGATATGTTAGAACTCAGCACAAACTGGAGTCAAAGGCAGGAAAGTGAGAGGCCACACCTTACATGATCAATGTTGCTTTCTATGTGGCTTTGGCAGACTGTGGGCCACAGCTTGCTTCCATGTGGAGGGCAGTCCATTACCTGGAATTGTCTTTCCCACAAATGGAAGTATAGTGAAAGTATATATGAAAATGAGACTCACAAGCTGAGAGCAAAATGAATCTATTTATTTCAGAGTTAAGACAGTACTTATACACTTAGTGTGGGGATCTCTGTTCAGTCCTTTGTATGCAACCCCGTTACGGACCTGTAATAAATCTGTTAGCCTGACAGTTTTTTAGCATTCTCAAGGCTCACAGGCTTTGAAGAGACAGGATGCCTTTCATGTGTAATCTATGTTCTTCTGTGCTTCCCAGGCATTTTCTGCAATGTGGGGCTTTGCTGGTTCCTTACAGTAGAGTCTTACCATTTGTCATGGATTGATATAGGCTGCAGTGGAACAGGGTGAAACTTCCCAACTTTGATGATAACATAAAGTGGGACAACCCGATGAAAGGATTTGAGAAAGCATTATTTGGACCCCACCTGCAGTGCTGAATCCAGGTCTGGGATGCCAGCACAGGAAGGACATGGACTTCTTGGAGCCAGTCCAGGAGAGACCAACAAAAGGGGATCAGAGGGATGGAGCAGCTGTGCTGTGAGGAAAGGCTGAGAGAACTGGGATTGTTCAGCCTGGAGAAGAGAAGGCTTTGGGGTGACCTAACTGTGGCCTTCCAGTACCTGAAGGGAGCCCATAGGAAAGATGGAGACAGACTCCAGACAAGGGTCTGGAGTGACAGGACAAGGGGGAATGGCTTCAAACTGAAGGAGAGTAGGTTTAGATTAGAGACTAGGAGGAAATTCTTTTCTATGATGGTGGTAAGGCACATGTAGAGATTTTTACAAAGAAGATATGGCTGCTGCATTCCTGGAAGTGTTCAAGGTCAGGTTGGATGGAGCTCTGAGCATCCTGGTCTAGTGTAAAGTGTCCTTGTCCATGGCAGCAGTGTTGGAACTAGATAATCTTTAAGGTCCCTTCCAACCCAGGCCATTCTATGGTTAATATTTTCCCTTCAAGCTGATTTTGCCCCAAACAAAGCAAGCTCAAGGAACTTAGTTTTAGAGAATAAAATTTTATATAGATATTGCCACATCTTAATGCATGTGAATCATACAGTAGCAGCCATATTCCAACCAGCAAACTGAAAGAAAACACAGGCATGCTGAGTTTCTAGACAGTGCATATCCTTGGTTGCGGTCAGACTGGGAGTCCCCTCTATTGAGTAGCACAGGAAGTATTTCAACCAGTTCCCTGAGCAGCAACAAACCTTCTGTCCTGGTTTAGGGCAAGTTTGGGAGAAAACTTCCAAAGGACTCCCCCCAGGAAACAAACTTGAGTGGTCCCTCCCCCAGCTGGTTCGAGAAGAAATTTCCTCAGAGAGAAGTGGAAAAAACCTGTTTATTCAACAGGCAAAGCACTGCTCAGCACAATAAAGATGAACAGTACTGAACAGCAAAACCTCTCGCTGCTCTGAAGAGATGACAAATTCAGACAGTCTCTCTCCTGTGGGTGGTAGCTCAGCTCAGTCTGTTCCCAGTCCCTCCGGCGCTGGAAAATGCCGCTGGCCAGGTCCTGAGGGGCTGCAGGTGAAAGCTCCTGGTGCTCCCCTGGGTCCCCAGTCCAGAGCAGGTTCAAATAATTCCAGGGGAAAAGAAAAAAACTTTCCACGGAACTTCTCTGCTTCAGTTAGTCAGAAACTAACTAAAGGCAAAGGAGAGCTCTCTCCCACTTTCCACCATGGTGACACAGTCCAGGAGGACGAGACAATGGAACTCCTATCTCTATGTTTTGAAAACAAGCGCATCAGACATTCCACTGCTTCTCCTTCCCCCCCTTCACTCTCAAATCCAGCCTTAAAGGTACAAAACTTATTTCTGGGCTAAACAAATGAATGGGGATACAATTCAACATCACAGTCACCCCAGGACACCTTTGAAGAGATCAAACATGGAACTGATTGTGCAGTAGCCCTAAATCAGCTGGACAGGACCAGCATGTAAGAAGGATGGCTACACCATAGCCAGGAAATTGTTGCTGCAGCTGGACCCTCTGCCAGAGAGCACCTGAACAGACCCTAGGTCAGCCTCTGGAGTTTTGGAGCCAGGACACAGAGGATCTGGATCCCACTGCACCCTAACTAGTGGTAAAACAGAAAGTGGTTCAGGAAGTAGTTATTACAGAAGCACAGCTTTTCTTGGCACCACAAATATCTGTACTGTCCTGCATGATCAAATGAAGGATCTCTCTACACATCATGCAGCTGACACTACATGGATCACAGTTGCATGAACTTGCTGAAGTCAGCATCACATGCTTTCTGTGGTGGAGATAGCTGTTGGGTGCTCAGAAACCTGCTGTAACCAGTACTGCCACCCAAAATACCTTGAACTTTGAAAAACAAGTTTTATGATGACAATTCACAAAAAGGATTGAATTGGATAATATGAGCCAGCTATGAAACTATTTTGTAGGCATCCAGGCCAAGAAACACATTCCTTGACTGGGAATATCACAGTCTCTGTCATGCGCCAGCCACCAGGACAGAACAAGGCAATGTATTATTAAAAATTATGCTGAAAGTAGTGATTGCTGCGACATTCAAGCACTGTGATGCACATTAGCCAGAAGTCACATGTCCAGCAAACACTAGAGGATCTTCTTGCCCAAGTGAAAACCCTGCATGTTGTGGAAGGAGCTACAGCTGCCATGGCACATAAAGGGAATTGGATCAGAAAGTGTGGGTTATGCCTTCTTTGGGAAAAGTCAAAGACCTTCAAGAGATAGACTGGACACAAGTGTATTTGCTGGTTAATTCAGTCAGATAATCTGATGCATATATCTAGGATGCCTAACCTTAGAGGAAAAACAAGGCCTGATTTGAGTTTCCATCATAGTTGTATTCTGTTGGAAAGCACCACATCAAGAGCCAGTAGAAGTAAAACCAGTAAAAAGACAAGCCATGTAAGGAACCTGCTAAGTGCAGGCTGCTCTGTAGCATCAACCAGTGTGGTGTCTGAGACAGAAGACACTGCACTCTGTGATCCATGTGACAAAAACCCTTTTTATTGTTCTGACTTCGCCTTAAATACCTCTCTTAATGTTCCCGGGTGAGTGCCTGTGATTGGTTCAAAGTTCAGGCTGCTCAGCTCTCTGACCAGAACCCTCTGCAGCTTGGGTTGGGACTCATTGGGTCACATCCTTGTCAATCTCCAATTCTGTCCTATCTCTGTTCCCTGGAGACCTGTATCAGGCCAGGCTGCTTCTCCCACATATGGCCAGATTAACTGCCCAGTGTAAGCCAGTTTAACACTGTGACACTGATCCAACCTGAGGTGGCTTCTGCACCCAAAAATTCAATGCACAATATCATCTCTCCTCTCTCAAATCACCACCACAACATACAGACCCCAAGTCATAGATTTCTTTCTTCTCCATCCTGCTGGAATTTTTGGACAGTGGCAGCATGAACAAGAGACTGCTTAGTTGCTGTCTTGTTCAACCCCCAGTAGCAAATTATTTGGGTTTTGTTTTCAAGACAGAATCCTGGCATCTTCATTCAGAATTGAACTGGACAGAGGATGCTGGAATAACTTTTCTTTTTCTGAGAATCATGATTTTGGCCAAAAGGAAAGTGGCATATATTTAAATACCTGTTATTTTGTGCATTTACTGTTTAGCACTAATTTACCTTTAAGTCTCATATATATTTGCATCCATATATAATTTTCATGTAATCAAATAGGTTTTGATTCTTACAGCTCACATGTTCCTTTCTGAATTTAACAAATGAGAAATAAAGCAGCAGTCAGATAAAAAATCTGTATGCTACCAATATGACTGAAAACTAATTTAATCTTAAATTCCCTTGTAAACATCTGCTCCTAATAAAACATCCACCCTTTAAGCAATTGTAAGATTACCAGGGAACAAATAAACATCCAAATAATCTTTATTTCATTTTGCCTCCCACTGGACATATATTTCCTTCTCTCTTTCTCATCTTTTCTACTCTCTTCAATCTCTTCCAAATTAGTTCTATGCTGAGTTTATGCCTCAAAAAAAAAATGAGCTGTTTGCCTGAAAACATGCCCTAACTTCAAAACTTGACCGAAGTTTTAACAGTTGTTCCTGTAAGCCTGCATCAAGCAACCCTGTAATTAATCATCTCTTTCCTTGAGGGCTGCTGTCACTCAGCATAAATCAGAGAACATGTTTTCTTCCTGTTAAAGCAAACATTTATTTTTCTTCTTATGAGAAAAACCCATTTGAGTTTTTTTTTTCTTATGAAAGGAAACATTTGGATTCTCTGTAAGTTTAGGAGTCCAAATTAAAGACTCTAAAGGCACCATATTTTCACCTTCATAGCTGAGCTTCCCTCAACAACTTTCATTTTGCTAAATTGATATTTAGAGGTCTGGTTTTGAGTAAGTACATATTCATATGATAATATAGCTTGTTAGAAGACTGAAGGTTTCATAGGGGAAAATTGCCATGGGACTATAAATATTTGGAGGTTCTTCTGCTACTTTTTCTCGGAACAAAAGCTGAAATATTTTTCTCTGACAGAGAAGATTTTTCTCTTCCCACAAAACTTTTGCCCTGGCTCTTGAAACCATTTTCTGGAAGGATTAAACCTGCTTTGGAGGATAGTTAGCGTTGGCTGGACCCCAAGCATTGAAAGGGCTACTGGATTTACCAGCATCTCTCCAAGCTGACTGGGAGAAGCTAACTGGGAGAAAATTAGTTTGGTTGCTATAAAGAATTCTCTTTCCTTCAAGTGGTTTTTACCTTATTCCTTCTGGAGATCTGCTGACTTACACTGTACAATTGTTTCTGACTTGAATAGAGTGCAGATATATACAGCCTAAACTTTAGCCAAATTAAGGTTGACTAATCCATTATCCTGGAGATGCAACTGCAGGTTCACATGTGGTAAGATTTTTCCAATGGGATTTTAAAAGAAGAATCAGGTAATGCAAGAAGTTTAACACAAAATTCAGAAGAATTTTGTAAAATCACAACAAACTGATGCCGAGGGAAGCCTAAAAGAGCCTAGGTAAAAAAAAATGCTAACACCATCACAGTACCCCAGGGAAATGTCCTACATACTTAATCTGCTAGTCTTTGATAGCACTCTGATACCCTATTCCAATACTAAGGAGAAATGAAGTGACTTGCAAGTCTGACCCTAAACTCCAGTTTCCCACATCTTAAATCCATCTCACAGTTGTCCTGGTGAGCACACACCTCAAAGCAGAAGTCTTTCAAAGAGTGAAGTGTCACAGGTGCACCAACAGAAATAATGGAGAAATGAGTACACACATATGCTCATTTTGGGCCAGAACTATAAGGCATAAGCCTGAGAAGCCTTATGTGCTCACTCAGTAGCACATCTGGAGAAAAGGAGTCTTGAGGGGACCTTATCCCTCTACAGCTGCCTGAAGGGAGGCTGTAGCCAGGTGATGATTGGCCTCTTCTCCCAGGCAACCAGCAACAGGACCAGAGGTCCTCAGGCTGCACCAGGGGACGTTCAGGTTGGACAGCAGGAAGAATGACTTTCCAGTTGTCAAGCCTTGGAACAGGCTGTCCAGAGAAGCCACGGATGCCCCATTCCTGGAGATGTTCAAGAAAGGACTGGACACAGCACTCAGGGCTCTGGTCTGAGAGACAAGGTGGGGATCAGTCACAGCTTGGACTCAATGATCTTGGAGGTCTTTTCTGAGATTCTTTCAGCATAGCCTGGTGTTATCTACATTTATATAATTCTGTCTCAAGGAAGGAATTTCCTGCATTTTTTAGAATTTTCACTCCTGAGAAGATCATAACCCTTAAGAAAAGACATATCAACAGATGAGGAAGACAAAGCAGAGAAGACTGTGTGTTTTCAGTGCAGGATTTGGAGCTTCATGGGTCAGTGAAAAGGGCTGCATGGCATGGCAGCTACAACTGGAAGTAATGTGGAAAATCCCTTCCATGTTATCGCAGCCCAATGAGACTTCAAATTGGTAGGCAACTCTCAGAGTAGACATGGCAATAGGCAAAGAATAATGCAGATACTAAATATCCAGTCTTATCTCTAACTACACATGTTTGGCTTCTGATATTGAACAAACAAGAAAAATACACAAAGTCTTGAACAAATAAATATCTCCAAATTTTACAGTAATCTTTAAGAACAAATTCAATAATACTCATGATTTACATTCCATATCCTTATTTATGTGTCAAATATTAATCAGCAAGGTCTGTTCACAATGAAGCGACTTTTTATTCTCTGTTTCGTGTTTATTTTGCTAGATGATCAGAAAATATTAAATGCAGATAATTCAACTTTGCTTCACAGAATTTCAAATTCTCACCATAGCCTTGATCAGCCCTCCTCAGTGATAAAAATCACATCTGTTTTCAACTTATGATTCTGTAAGAAAAAACACAGTAGGAAGCACAGAAAATCTCAGTCTAATAATTCACTCTTAAATTGCCGTATTTTACTAAACAGAGATCTATGTACAGTAACATTCAATTTATTTGCTATAACCAAGAAAAAGATCATTAAGCCAAGGATTCCTGGGGCAAGATATTAACAAAAGATTTTGTGACTCTTTTGAAGAAATAGTTCTTCTTCTACTAATAGTTATATTAGCATATGTTCAACTTCAATCCAAGTAATTGCAGCATAAGGAAAAAACTACTTGCATACTTAAATCAGACCTGTATATGTAGTTATATGTTTTGTTATATAAACAATTAAACCAGGACTCTGTTAAAATTAAATTCCTATTTCTGATTTGAGTTAGGGTTTAAGTTTGTTTGGTTTGTACTGGTTTGTTTGTTTGGTTTGGTTTTTTGTGTTTTGGGGATTTTTTTGTTTTGTTTTTTTGTGTTTTGTTTTGGTTTTTTTTTTGTTTTTTACAAGAGTTCTGCTTTTATTTTATCACTCAAAAGCAACTGGTTTCACTAGGGATCAGTTTCCCTCTCCAAACACCAATCAGGGAAGACCTGAGCAATTGCACATACTTCTTCCCCTCTCTCCACCACAGTGAAACACAGGGCACAGTTTGTGAAAATCCTAGATCCTTCCACCTCTTGAAATGTTTTAGAGGAACTACCCTCCTCAACTAGTTGAGTTGGAACTCAAATGTTGTTGCACAACAAAAAGCTGCTGCGTGCTTAGCAGCTTAATACATGTGAGTCACTGTGGAAAAAGACCAAACAGATTCTATTCTGAAAATAAAGAGCACCTGTTCTGGGTACACAGTAACTTTGCTCTTCTCCACAGAGTCATAGATTTCTTAAGACTCTGGCAATTACACTGCCTGGAGCCAGTGGCATCTGAACAGCAACAACAGTCCTACTGCAGCTTCCACAAATGAAGTGTCATGATAACAGCAACAGGTGAGAAAAGGAAAAACAGCAAGGGACAACTGCAGGCTGTAAAGTTTCTTAAGAGAAGTGAAAACATTATTAGTCATTAAAAACACTTTCAATTAAGGGAATATATTCTTAATACAACATGAATAACTATTCTCCTATGTTCTACTAACCACAGAATCAAGGTCTTGGTTTGAATGGACCTCAAAGATCAGCTAGTTCCAATTCCCCTCCAAGTCCCCAGTGGGACGACTTCCACTGGATCAGGTTGTTCAGAGCCCCGTCCAGCCTTGCCTTGAACATTTCCAGGGATGGAGCATTCACAGCTTCTCTGAGCAACCTGTGCCAGGGCCTCACAGAAAAGAACTTTTTCCTCATCTTTAATCTAAGCTTTCTTCCTGTAATTTAAAGCCATTCCCCCATACCCTGTCACTCCTGGTCCTTGTAAACACTCTCTCCATCTTTCCTGTAGGGTCCCTTCAGGTACTGTAAAGCTGCAATTAGGTCACCTCAAAGCTTTTCCTTTTCCAGGCTGAACAATCCCAGTTCTCTCAGCCTTTCCTCCCAGCAGAGCTGCTCCATCCATCCCTGTGATGCCCTCGGTGCCTGCTCTGGCTGGCTCCAGCAGGTCCCTGTCCTTGCTGTGCTGGAGCCCAGAGTTGGATGCAGCCCTGCAGGTGGGGTCTGAGCAGAGCAGGGCAGAGGGGCAGAATCCCCTCCCTGCCCTGCTGCCCACGGGGCTCTGGGCTCCCAGAGCACACTGACAGGTCATGTTCAGCCCCTTATTATTTTTTTAATGGGCTTTATGTCAGAAATAATAAAATGTACACATCACGAAAAATCACTAGTAGATATGTAAAATACATTTCCAGTAAATCAAAGCAACTATTCTGTTTTCAAACCTCCAACTGAGATGTTTTGGGAGAGTTTGCATGGCTAGAAAGCTGTCATGGACACACCTCAGCTCTGCAGGAGAGAAAGGCTATGGAGACATGGGAAGGGAGCTGCCCTCTTTGCACAGGAGCAGTATGGATTCAGGGAGCTTTTCAATAGGATGGGAGACAATTTTGTAGAGAGCTCATGGGTTAGGATCAGGTAAAAGGCTATTAAGGGTGACATCCTGAGGAAAGTCTGTCACAGGCTTCCTGATCAAGGTGAGGCAGCAGGCAAAACCTGTAAAGAACTTGAAATCTCTGTGTCACAGACCCTTGTTCATATGAGAAGCTTTGACGTCCCTGATATTTTCTGGGAATGCAACATGACAGGACACAAGAAATCAGGAGGGAGGATGTCAGGAGATAGCTGTCACATCCCAGGGATACAGGGGGTGGGTGAAAAAGCCAAAGATGATACAAACCTCTATCTGCTACTCACTATACGAGAAACTAGTAGGGGATGTGGCAATCTGTGGTAATCTTGTTAGTACCTTAGCAACACACGACTGAATGCAGAGCACAAAACCTTGAGTTCAAGAGAGCAAAGAGTGGGGAAATGGGATCCATACAGCTTCAAACAGCAAAAGATCTCAAGGAAGCTGTCTAATCTTTGAAGACTTCCAAGCACAAGGAACAGCTCATCCTCATGCTGGAGAAAACAAGGAGACAATTTAGGAGATCAATAAGGCTTGAGCAGGAAATTAATGACAGATAAATGGCATCAAAAAGAATGCTATTGTGCAGATGAAGTTCAGGAAAGTGACTCAGACAATTAGTGACCTGTTAGCAAAATTAAAACTTTTCTGCAGGTGAGAATCACCATGCACTTTAAGGGCCACAAGAGGTGCATCTACTACTTCAGAAGTATTAAAAGTCAGAGCAAGAAAAGTGTGGGCCTATTGCCATGTGGGGAAAATTATTTAGTTGGAGACAGATTAAGGAATAGGTACTTCATGTTTTCTTTGCCTCAGTCCTCAAAAATAATGTCTCATAGGCCTCTATGTTTAGTGAAAGTTCAGAGAAGGAAAGTACCAGGATTGGATGGGAATTGACTCAGGGATCATTTGAGAAAACTTGGCCTATAGCATCCCACGGGTTCAGGTGAGCCATGTTCAAGCATGTTAGAGATCACCACTGTCCTCACAAGGTAACTCTATCTTCTTTCAAAGACTGTGGAGATTAGGGAAAATCCTCATTTAGTGATATAAAGCTAAGTGATAGTGATACAAAGAATTCAGCTTCTAAACTGTTATATTTGGTGCAATGAGGGCAGTCTCCATAATCACCTAAGGAAGTCTGGTCTTTTATAGATGTTGAAACACAAGAACACATTAAGACTAACAAAATCAGTGAAATAACCATTATTGTAGGAATTCTATCTCCATTTACCATAGTGATAACTGAGAAAATCAGGATAATAAAAAATGCTAATAAAGTGTTTCAAAATTCCTAAGGCATTTAATGAGTTTTTTTTATTGTTTGAAGCAAAAGCTCTTAGTCATTAATTAGTCTTCCACGTCTAATTCACTATTAACCTTCAATTTCAATTTAAACATAAGCAGTTTGTGTATAATAATGCAATGAAAATGGCAGTGACAAACTGCTACTAATGGAATGTACAGGCCTAAAACAGTAATGACAAATTAATCCAGTCTCTTCTACAGACCATACATTACCAGATTCACAGATGAAGAATCCCATGTAGTTTCTATAAATGAAATATTAATATTTAGAATAAGATATTTAGGATAAGACTTAAATCTAATCTTAGGTGTAAGTGTGCATTTGAGCTTACAGTATTCACATTTCAGAGTATGAAGTAATAAATGCAGCTTTAAAGGAAAATTATTGATAGAAATACTTTCAGTGTTATCTTGCAAATGGAAGGTTTAAGGTAAATTTTATGGAACTGCAGAGGCAGAAGTTGACTGTAAAACATCTCAATGTAGGGTATTTAAACACTTCAAGCAAGAAAGTTTCTCTGTTTCCCAGAGCTAAATGCAGATGGCTGACTTTTAGAAAGGTTAATAACACCCAATGGCATGCCTTTACCCTTATATATAAAACATGAGGATGACCAATTATGATGGAAAGAGCAAACATCAGCAGCCATCCTTTAAGGACACAGACCCTTCAGGACTCTCCCACCACTGTGATGAGATCTGCTTTTAAATCTGTCTCAGAGGAAAGCTGACAAGGTGCACATGTGTCAATGTGTGCTACAAATCCTGGCAAAGGCCCTGAGTGCTAAGAGAAACTGCTGACAAATTACTCTCATTTGATAACTGTAGGTTTTGGAGGGGATGGAGCTGGTACTTTCTGCACTAATCACCTTTTAAGGTCTCAAGATACTTCCTTATATCTTTAAGTTCATGTTCTCTCAAGAATTATTCTTCCACTAGCTGACATCCTTCTACATCCCTTCTGAAACCTTTAAGTAAATGAACTTTTATGGATTTCATATTAAAGCATCACATTTTATCATAAAACACAGCCCACAGAAGTTCCACAATATATAACAGTATAAAAGGCATCGGAGGTTTTTTCTAACTTCACACTTCTCATTTAGTCCTCTACTCTGCTAAACAAGGGAGTGGAGACAAATTAGGGTAATCAAATAGTGCAGAACTTAACACTTTATTCACACACCGTCTGTTTTAATCAAACTTAGAATGTAAACACAGGCTAAATGACAGCCAAAAAAAAAAAAATCATTAGATGAATTATTCAATTAACAGTTACAACAAAACACTCTTTTTATACTCTAGTGTGGTAAGTCAAAATACCTGCAGCTTATATCTGTTATATGTAATACAATATTTATATGTATACTGTAATACAAGTAATACTGTAATTATAGTATTATATAATACTGTAATACAAGTAGCAATAATTACTCCTACAACAGGATGGGTTTCTTTCCTCCTAAAAATTGTCTGGATTCTAGATTTAGTCAAAAAGCTGCTCTAAACTGCTGACCCAGCAGTTGAAAGTGACCCAGCATGTTCGTATCATCAACAGGGCATGCACCACATATTCCAGAGAGCAGGAGGAGGACAACATCTTTGAACTGATTACCAGGCTGAAGATTGGACATGCCTGCACCTCACACTGGAGACAGGTTTTTATACAAGAATTTATAGCCAAGGGTGACAACACATTCCAAAGAAAAGATAGCAAATACATCCTTCTTAACTACTTCCAACTGGGAGGCATTTAACTTGGCCTTACCTTATCAAAGGAAAAGGAGGCATACTAGACAAAATGTAATAAAAACAAGCTCTGAAATTATTTGATTTATTTGTCCTCCTCTACTGGTGATATATGCAAGACCACAGGCTAGCTCAAAGTGCCCTAACTCTCATTATTAAGTCCTCTAAAATGGGGAATAGGATCTCAGGATCTCTCAGTTTCAAACAGAAGTGCTTATGGGCTTTGTCTCTTCTCCTAGACAAATTTTCCTTCCAAAAATCTGGAGCAAGACTACCAACTTAGAGCAGCTCTCACCCATGTTTTCTATAGAAAAGATAAGCTGAAATAAAGTGAAAACTGGAAGGCTCATGTCTGTATCTGTCTAATTTGGTGTCACAATTCTTTCTATGTGCATCTTTGCTGCTAACACTTCCTGATGTACACCCTTTCCTTACTTTGGAAAACTGCCCCTCTGTCACTATTGTCAATACTGGAGAAATCAAGAACACTGAAAAACAAATAAAAAATTAACACCACATCTCTGATTACATTTAATTGTTAAGTTTTGTGATTAAAAGAACTATTTTACCACAGTTTTAAAAGACTGTAGCATCTTGTTAAATATTTTGAAAAGAAAAAATGCTCTTCTATTTATAGTACATAGTAATCAATTAGAAAATCTGTGTTCTTGGACTGGATGTATTTTTTCAGTTTCTTATGTGACATAATACTTCATAATCTCCAGAAAGTCTTGAGCAGACACATTTTAAAAAGCAGAGCACCTATAGACTTTAATGACTATTTATTTCTGAAAAGGTAGACCATAGCCATTATTGCTGGCTCTGTTATCAATGTGGTCTGACACATACTTACAGTTTTTAAAGTCTTGTTTCCTCACTTTCCAATTTGCAAAAATTAGTCTTGTAGTATTTAGCTTCTTCATATGGTGGTATGAAAATTAATAAATGTTTGACAAGCTACTGTTATTTATTTTTTTGTGCTCCTTCACAGCCTACTGCATACAAGAACCTATCAGGAATATGTATTTGCTCACCATTGCTATTTACCACAGGGAAAATACATTATTGGCAAGCACAGATGTCACACAAAATATCTTCCTATCAATTCATTAAATGATATGGAATTACTCTGAAATATTATGCACTTATCAAAGAAAATTTTGATCTCAATTAAAATCTCAATTTCTCAATATTTTTATGCAGAGATGCACTTGTGGTCATGTAGAATTTTCTGCAAGACAGCGATGGAGGCAAGCATCCTTAAGTCAACACAAATTCCTCATCTCAAACTACATGCAAGAAGTGCTTCCATTTGTCACAGTACATCTGTGTTTCTTAATTTTTCAGCTGAGACAGGCAAGGTCTTAAAGAAGGAAATTTTTGGGTAGGATTTTGAGGTCTGAGTTGCTCCAGCAATTCCCAAATATCAATTCTCCCCACTGCAGAACTATAAACCCCTTTTTTTTTCCCCTGAAAAGATTGAAAACAAGTAAGTTTCAAAATAGCCATATTACTTAATTTTCTGCTTCAATAGAGGTACACCACTACCTGGTGGGCTTGGGGGTTTGATTGTGTTTAAGACTGAAATTAAATATATTTAATCTGAATAATTTATCCTTTTGTTTTTCTTCTATGAGCAAATACAGGAACTGCATGTGCAGTGCAAGGGAAACTCCATTTCCAGTCTCATTTCTAACCTATGACATTTCCCCAATTACTGTTTCAATTAAATATGGTGTACTCAAGTTGGGCATTCAAATAAATGGAATATAATGAAATGCTGGGTTACTCATTATGTTAACCTCATTAGAATGAATTAATGTAGTGGTAAATAGATTGAGCTGTCTTTAACTGATGACAAACTAAAAATGGAGCACTAAAGAACTCCCACCACTAATTTAAATAATAAACCAATTTCCATTTTCCAATTAATTTAATGTGATATGAATTCTGTATCTTGCCTTCAGTTAAACCAAATTGTATTTCTCTTAACTAATTTTAAATACAATTATATGTTTTCTTATTAGCAGGTGCATGCAGTTATGTTCACCTGTTATCTAATCCTTAGTCTCCTTGATGTCCTATATAAACTACACATCATGAGCCTATTCTCTAAAAGGGAGTAGTGTGGTGGATGAGGTTTATTATCCACAGCCTCACTCATAGGCAGAAGAGAAACCTGTAATTCTGATCAACAAGGACTAAAAAAGGGAAAAGACTCCTGCAATCAAGAGACAGAGTGCTCATGATTAAATCCACGTATGTTCTTCTAAATCCAGTGATAAATACCTCAGTTCAACAATAATATATACACTACAACACTGGCTGGCACTAAAAATAAAACAGATGGAGTTCTGATATGGAGCCAGGAACGCAGACTGCTACAAGCAGATCACAAATGCAGGACCTTTACTTTCAGGTAAATTCCTCTTGTGGATACCTTTTAATATGGAATACATTTGACCATCAATGTTCAATGGGTTACTCCCATTGCATTCTTGTGCAGCATCAGTAGTTTTGGTCTTCACTGATTATTTATTCATTTTTATACATTTTCCTGTGTCTAGCTCTGTCAAGATCTGTTCCTGTTAATAGTGTGAGATGGTTAAGTGCCTCAAAGCAAATAATGAAATAAACATCTATTACATGTGATTAAAAAGCTTATTTGGAAGAACTCCAGAAGGTTTGTGAAAGTTGGGTAACCCTTAGATATAGAAATAAATAGTTACTAACCACCAGTGAAGCTGCAATGTAAGGATATAAAGATGTTCTTTTTTCTCCTCAAACTTATGTAGATGAGCTTGGTGCTATGACAACTCCCCTGCTTGTACAAGGCTTGTCTTCACATTTTGAGCTGGCCCCATGATGCCACTTGCACCACTCCAAGTGGCAGGGTCAGATGCCCTAATTATTAATTCCATTAAATCCTGTCAAGTTCATTCAAGAGAACTGGATCCTTGCCAGTAATGCAATCTGCAACTTCAGTCCCATAAGTTCCCAGAGTAAAAGCAGACTTGGACTGAGTCTCCACCATCAATCAAAAGGCATTATTTTTCATTTTGAAATCATATAACCCTTCAATTTAAAGGCCAAATCTGAGACAATGACAATTGAATCGGGAGTAAGCAGGCTGAGAACGCTATTGATTCTGCCACTACATGCATGAACCAATAAATCCAAATCCCTTCATAGGACTAAAGTTTTCTTTAAAGATTTTTGAAGCATAAATTGGGGGGGAAGGGATAACAACACCAAAAAAACCTACTATAATTAAATGTTTCTATTAAACATTATAAATTGCAAATTGAAAAAAAAAAAAAAAGAAATATAGTCACAGGTGCATGTTTTTTTACTGAAATGACAGAAATCCTCCGTTTCAGAATTTTGCATGCTAGTCCCAGAGTTGAGATGTGAAATTTCTACGTAAAAGAAGACAGTCTAAAATTCACTACAAAGACTAAATCATTCTAAGTCAATTTAAACAGAATTGGAACATTGGAAAATGATTAAATGGCTGACAGTGTAAATTTAATCAGTGTCAGTTAAGCAGCCCCATGGCAAAGTCCAGTTGGATGTAGTGCCTGACCCACAAGAATTTAATTGATTAGTCATGATTAAGGCTGACTTGACAATTTTCTGTTTGGTAAATTTCAGAGAGATATAGGGGTTTCATCAGGACCAAAAAAACCAAACCCAAACTCAAAACAATCCACAAATTCTTCACCTGTGGTGCTGGTTGCAGAGGAAGTTACAGTTCCATGAAGGTGGCTGAGCAAGAATAAAGTTACCCTGTCTTATCAGCAGAAACAAAGGACTCCTGCTGGAGTCAGTGTGAAGAATACATTTGTTTTCCCCAGTCATTAAAAAAACATGAAAATAAAGTCTGCATGGCTTCAGATGCCAGGAGAGTAACCATTTATGTAGTTGGACACATTTTTTTGATGTCTGAACATTTCCAAGAAGCCTGTGCACCAAATCTGAACTTCTGAGTGCATGATGCACTTGCTCTTTTATGCCAGATCTGATTTTAAGCCTCCATAAAAGTGCTACCACATACTTCATGGAACAGCAAAGTACATTAGCAAGAACAACTAAAAGGGCAAAATGCTATTTATATCTGACTTCTGTTCCCCACCGATAAGATAGCTCCCAGAAAACAGCAAGAGTAGTCTAAATACAAGTGTTATAGCTATATATGTGTATGCCATTTGTAAAGGATTTTACTGTTATGATGTTTCTAAACCACAATAATAGTAACTCATGATTCCATATTACACTAAAAGAGATATTTTTCTGGCCTTAGGTGGTATATTACTTGCAGGATTTGGAGGGTGCTGAAGAGGAGGAGGAAAAAGTACCTGACTCTATATATCCATAAGGAAGAAGTTTCCCTTTTTATCCACGGATAAAAAGTGACCACAAATTAGAGCAGAAACTCATCGCTGATATAAAATGAAAAAATTATCTTAGCTGACACTGAGAAATTCTGTATATAAATACAAGACCTGAAACTTTGTTGCTTTTAATTATTACTCTGTTTTCCTGTATTATTTTGGAGGACAGGAATAGTTCTTCTGTTTATTCTTTGTGACAAAGTGATCTTGATAATACTGCATGGCCACAGAATGCTGATATATCACTGAAGTCAAAATTCTAAGCCAGCATCTAATAATCTGACCACAGAGCTGCACAGAGATTAGAGTTTGGATGGTTTTTTCCCCATCCTTTCTAAGAGATCCCATGTAAAACCTAAACTGTATCTTTCTCTGAATCATTGTTTTCAATTATCAAAATTTTAATTAGCCAGACTGAATAATTATAATCATGATAAATCATTGAAAACCAGATGGCCTTCTGCCCCTGTAGGGCAAAAACAGGATGTCACACTCCAGAGACACAGAAATGAATTCTGCAACTGTACTTCTCTAACTACAACAATTATAGTCAGAGAGGTAAGTTTTCACTTTTGGTTCAGTTATAGATTCATAAAGGTTGGAAAAGACCTCCAAGGTCATTGAGTCCAATCTTTGAACAACATCACTGTATCAACTAAACCATAGCATTAAGGGTCATGCCAAGTCATTTCTTGATCACTTCCAGGAATCTGACACTTCCCTGGCCAGCCTGTTCCAGTGCTTAAACACCATTTCAGTGAAGGAGTTCTTCCTAATATCCAGTCTAACCTCCCTGGCACAAGAGAATGCAGATGTAAAACACATTTATATAACAACAGACATAAGACTTACAGAAGAACCTAGAAGCACAGGAGCCCCTCTCCTACCAAATGCAATAGAACTTGGACCATTACCCCAAATTTTATTCATTTGTAAGTTCACTCCCTTGCATGAAACAGGGATTGTGACTGTGCCTAAGGGGGCACTTACACACACAGGCAGTGGTACCATCCTCAGCAAAAACTCCTAATTTCTCTCTTCAGTAATAACCAACAGAAAAAAATACTGGTCATTCCTAAAATTACTAACTATACTTTAAGCAGTAACACTGTACTAAACAGACTCATTAGTATCTACCTGACTTGCTTCCACAATTCTCTTTCCAATATCCTTACAAAACTGTTGCTCAACTCAACTTAGGAACCTCAAAGTCACACAAAAAATTTCTGTAAAACCTACACATTCCTTTCTCAGAGGTCACATACTCTGACAAAGAAATTGAAACTCCTCTCTAAATTATCCATTATTAAAACCTGGAAGTCAATTAAATTAGAACTAATAAAAAATTCTTATTTAAATTTTCCCTTGTTTGAATTTCTTTTCTCTAATTCTCTATAGACTAACACCATTTTTGTAGGAATCCTGCTATTTGCAGAAATTTAAGTACCTCAGAGATACTCCTACCTTATAACTTTGCTTTAGCCCTTTCCTACAGTACTTCTGAACAACCAAAGCAGTACATTTTGTAGTGATGTACCAGAATAAGAGTAACCTTTACAATGCCCTTGTTCTCATAGAATCCATCCTCAGAGCCAGGTGACAGACTACCCTCCTGGGTACATGAAAACCTCAAGGGAAAGGCCACTACATACAGAGTAGAAATTTGAAAAGAGAATTAAAATAAATGTTGCTATGCTGGATTTACTCACACAACACCTTTAAAAAAAACTGTAAGTGCCAGTATTTTTAGAAGCTGGGATAAATATGGGACATTTTTTAAGTACGTGATTCTATTTAGCACTGCATTGAAATCAAAATACAAAACCAAAATAGACAGTCATGCTTCACTAAAATGCACATATTTCATATTCATATTTTTCCTTGAATATAGATAAGACAGTCTGACAAATATGTAAAAGACATCTAATTCAATGACATCTGAATTATTTTGAAGTAAGATCTCTACACTTAAATGCATTCATTTGGGCTAACCAGGGTGAGGGGATTGTCAGGGACTGCTGAAGAGCTGGTTAAAGCTAGTTAGAACAAGCTTGTGTGACTTCAGGGATAAAATCATTGTACAAAGTGCATACCTTGGTATAAATGGGATTGATAGCTTCCCCCCAAGTAGCTGTAGACCAGTAATTTCCCCTTGGAAGACGTTGCTCAAGGACAATACAATCATCAAAAGTGCTTGCAGCTATGCACAGCCCCAGCCCAAATATTCTGAAAGAGAGGGACTGGAAGAACCCAAGGTAATTGCATTGACATTTCTCTTTTCCAGTGCTGGTACTTCAAGCACAGTTTGTGTCTTCCATTGATTTTCAGACTCTAAAGGAACCACACCTCACTACAGGTGCAACTTATCCTTTGTGGAATAAAGGATAAGTAGCACCAGCACCAGACCCTGGTGTCTGTGCAATGAACTTCCCATCACCATCTTCACCTTGGAGAACCAAGTGTTGACATTCCTGACACCTAATCTGAGCCTCTATGATAAATAGCTATCCACAGTCCTGTTATTAAAAATAGATATTCACTTAACTTTCTGCCATTTGGTTAGCCAAATACATTTTTCCACCTGGGGAAACCAGTGTTCCAACATGACCTTGTCATAGAATGATGGGTGGAAAATCCCCAGGATAAAATTTTCTGTTTCTGGAAACAGATTTTTTTACTCTAACACTATGCTAAGACACAATGTCATTTTTAGGAAAGAAGAAATGTTCCCAGTTAATCACTGATGATGAGAGTACATGTTTTATTATTTGGACAGCTTGACTCCAGACCTCATTAGGTAGGTACCACTCAGAAATTGCACTGCTTCTGCATAAATATTTGCATGAGTTTTTGCTACCCTTTCCTAATTCTGGCTGATGAGAAAGTTATGTTTATAGCCCTTCTGTTGTTTTCCTGTTTTCCAAACTGCATATTCCCTATATCATAGCTATGGTGTCTGTTTAGTCTTCAAATTGCACAGGGTTGTTTATGTGCTCACTGATGAACACTGTCATGAATCATCAGATCTCAGCTTCTTGAGAACTTCCTACTAAAATATTGGAATAAATAAAACTAATGTTTTTGAAATTCTTGCTAAGTGAAACCAACATTAAAATACTGAGCATTTTGGGGTCACAATTCCAAAACTGTTTAGAACACTGATTATCATTAAAAATCCCCAGTTGATAAACTGAAACTGCTCATCACCATACCTTTCTGGATACTCAGGAAAAAAACATCTGTAATGTTCTTAATGCTGCTGTTATCCCTAGAGTGAAACCAATTAATATTTGTATCTTTCTATCTTCATCCTAAGAGAGCAGCTGGGTAAGCTGAAAGACCTGCACTGGCACTGATTTAGGAGTATCTGCTGTGACTCCCAAATGTATCAATGCATTTCTATTTTCACCCATTTCATAACCAAACAGTAGGTTCACTTTAAAGCCCTCCAGGCCCTTCAACCTAGTTTCTAGGTAACTTTTAAAAAAAAGAGAAAGTACTGCAGTGTGACAATAATGTCAATGAAAGTAATTTAATGCAATACAGCCATATATATGAGTCAGGAGTAAATGTGTTGTTTGCAAAGATTTGAGGTCACTATTTGCTTATATAACTCTAAATGTTAAAGAAGGAGTACCCTGGGGAACAGATGTATGGCAAAAATTATTTATAATTAAAGGAATTTATTCAATCATCATTTAGAATCTGCCAAATAAGTCTTGATCTTCAGGCTTTATTTCAAATAACTCAGTTTGTACTTGGAGTAGCTGGCCTTAAAGCCCATTCATTCATCCCCTTAAAACACAGATGCTTAATTAAAATTATTTCAATTTGTATACATTCTTACATATATGCTGGAATTCTGAAACAACCATAAAAAGAAATTAATTCTGGTCCTTTCTGAGTCTGAGAGAGCTCATATAAACACATATTAGCAAACTTGAGGAAAACCATTTTCAGATGCTTCTTAAGCAAAAGCAATAGCACACTGAACATGCCCATTCCCTATGCCCAGACAGTAATCAGGGGCTAACCCACCAGGTTTGCACCTGATGTGAAGGATAATATTCCAGAAATCAGAAGGGGGAAAAAAAATAATAAGAAAAATCCCTCTAGCTGTAAAAAACAGGGGAAGCAAAACCAGAGTTTTTCCTTTTTTTTTTTTT